>JAUZNK010099843.1:0-11950 GCA_035046665.1 Euphysa ruthae
GATAGTCTTGTTGAACATGTAATGGAGTAGCTGGTTGAATATGTAACGGAGTAGCTGGTAAAAATTGAAGCCACAGGGTTAATTTTCAAAAAGAAATGTAATAATCTCAATAATGACTTTCTATTTTTTGAAGAAGTTTTTACAAGGAACATTAACATAATGCTGGAATTATACACCTTGAATTAAGATTTTCTATGCATTCTTTAACAATATCAACAATGGTATTTGCCAGATTTTTTACTGGAAGTACTTTTATTTAGATAAAATTATGAAAATATTCTTAATTTTTTTGTACAGGTGCAGTTCGGTCATGCCAATGCTTGTGCAAACAATTCTGCTGAGACAGCTGTAGTCAAGAATCAGGTATAAAAAGTTTTTTAGAAAAAGGGTATAACAGTATGCTATACATTATCTATGTCTTTTTACTGTTAAAAGTATTTTTTTTCTCAGAAGATTGATTGGTATTCGCAATTACAAATAAGATTTCAAATTTCAAATTTTCTCCAAAAATCGTTTTTTGTTTTCTTTAAAATCAGTCATAATTTTATATGAAAGAAGGATCAATAAATACATTTTGCAAACAATATTCACTTTCTAAGAACTTTGACCTTGTAAAATTTCAGTAAAGTATGTTTTCTATTTCCACTGAGTTTTGCTAATACAATTTAAAAGAAGGTGATTTTATAAGTTATTGGGACCAGACAATTCTATTCCTAAAAATATTCTATTTCTAAAAATATGAAAGTTATGTTTTTCAAGTTTAGGGGAGAACTGTTACGCTAAAAGACCCTCAAAGCTATATTTTTTTTTTATTCAGTGCTTTATTGCTCACTTAAATCGAGATTACATTTCATAGGTATAAAATTTCAAATGATTTCAATGTGGAATTATGTTGTCTTAATTTTGGGCCAAGCTGCCCAACTGCAAAGAAACAACTAAAAAACTGTTATGTTTTATGACTTTTTTCCAGGCATTAAAAAATGTTGGAGCCTATGTTCCTAAATCCTTTGATGAGCTGGGAAAAGTTATCAAGTTAGTAATTATTGCCTTTTTATCTCCAGCTTGATCTGACTGGTCATTTTGATTCACATATGTATTTACGTCCGTCTTCTTAAATTTTTTAGCTCTCAGAAAATTGTAAACTTTGTTTTAATTTTCTTTCCCTTTCCCCTAATTATGCCTATGTTTCCTATGATTCTATTATACACTTTTATTTCTGGATGGTGATGTCATTTTTTGGTTGCCTGTAACACATCAAATTTGGTCTAAAAATATTGTTTTTGATTATTTTTTTCATAAGGTTATGTTTTTTATGAAGCTGTTATTAATAGTGTATTAATAAAGATGTTATTTTTATTATTATTTATTAATATTTTTATTAACATTATTATGTAAAACCATTGAAGAAATTTCTTTGGACATTATTTCTGATCATTTGGGTATGTTGGACACTTCAAAAAAAAGTTTTGAGTTGAGCGACCACGCTTAATTTTGCCGATTATTTGGTTTTTTAAAAATTTTTGCTTTGATTGTGCTCAAAGTTTGTATGCGTTTTCAAGAAATAGTTGTGACTTGATGTAGTTCAAAATCACAATCATGAAGTTGTAATATCTTGACTAATTTTTACTTTTGATTCAATTAAAAAAAAAAATTTGTTAATGAAAGGATGGTTTAGAATTTAGTTTAGGCTTTTTTCTTAGGCTGTGACTAGTTTTAATGATTTTTAACAACATTATTTAGGTCTGAGTTTATTTCTTTTCAGGACTTAGACATGCTTCATTGCTTTAAAGAAAATTTTGAACTGTTGATGATATTTTCAGAAAATGAGAAGCATTTTGATAAATTTCTGACTTTTGTCTTAGATCTGTGTATGATAAATTAGTTGAAGATGGCAGCATTATAACGAAACAAGAAGTGCGTCCTCCAATGGTGCCCATGGACTACGTCTGGGCTCAGGTATTGTGACAATTATTTACAAATTATTAGTACCATGGAAATTTTTTGAGATTTTTTGTAAAATAATGTGGAACTTTAAACAATATTACATCGCTTTTAGTTTTATATTTTTTTGCTATGTAGAGCCATGTTAAAAATTTGTGAGGTTAGAATTATAAATGATTTCTCTGGAAAAATGATAGTTATTTATAAAATTTATGCAGTGAATAGAATCATGCATTCTGTTCTTGAAATTTAACAAGCAATAAACCGGATGGTGAAATTTAATTTTTGTTCAAACACTAATCAGTTAGGCTTGCAATCCTGAAAAAAACTTCTCAAGTAAGCCCTCTTGATTAAACCCCTGTTCTTGAATAAGACTCCTTTCTGAATAGGTTTCCCTTTTGAATAAGTCGACTCTCTAGCTTTTTTTAACAAATAAGCCCACACGGTCACAGCTCTGCAGGCGAAGAAGAACTTGCTAAGTTGATGCATTTTGACATGAGAATTTCTTTTAAAAATTTGAAATCATTGGTATAATTTGAGTGAAATGGCCTCCCTTTGAAGATTTTTTTTATGTGCTTACGTTTTTTATATAAAGACAAAAATTTCAACGGTTTCTTATGCAGAAATAAATTTTTACAATTCTTTACAAAATAGTTTCCAAAGTTTTCCAAATATTTAACAATTTTCAAGATTTTGTATACAAGTTTAGTATGCAATATTTTTGTAAAGAGAACATTTTTTTTTCAATGGGAGTGAAATATTGTTCTTTTTAAAACATTTTTATGTACAAAAGTTCTTATAGCCTAATTAAAAGCCCTTCACCTGATATTCTAGCAACCAAATATAATTTTTTAAAAACTTATTTTGCTCAAAATGTGCAAATTTATGGATAAATTATATATTTTTAAGAATTAATTAAGGTTGTATTTGAATAGAAAAAATTTCTAGTGAATTTTGAAATAATTTAAAAATGTATGTGGAGTGGCATATAGTGATGCTCCAGAAATATTGAACCACATTTTATTTTAAATCAGAGGCACTGAAAGAAAGATTATTAAGTACCGTGAACCTACCTCAACAAAAATTTGTATTTGTCGATAAAAAAAAAAAATGCTAGTCTTACATATTCATCTCTTGGCCCTCACATTTCTATTTCTTTTAAACATTTTACCAACGTCGTCGTATTTTCAGATAATTGGCTGCTTCTCATAATAAGAATTTAATGTGCAGTTTCAGTTTTGGCTGAAATTGGCAAATTATGTTTCAAAAAGATTTTTTGAGACATAAATGATAAATTCCCAATGCAAGATTTTGGGCTTCATGCCAATAGGTGTCTTTCACAAAATATTTTTCAAAAACAGAAAATTATTGGCCAAATTCACTCCATCCAATGTTAAATGTCAATTCACTCATTGAAACAAACTGCAAGGTATTATTATTATTATTAATATTATTATTATTATATTATTATTCTAGTTGGCATGGCAGCGACAGATTTAATGGATTAATAGTGTTATTATTATTTCATCATTATATTACTTAACTAATGATAGTGGTCTGCATCAAAAACAGAACACATGTTTTCTTTACCTAATCAATTAAAAATCATATGGAAAAAGGAGCAGTAAATAGAATGGTAAAATATTTATTTGCACTAATCGCTGTCATTGAATTTTGTTAATTTTGCTTGATTTTTATATTAAATAAATCAAATGATCATTAATCTTGAAAGATTATACTGTGAGGAAGTATGCAAAAACTTATAAATAACGTAATTATGGTATATAACTTGATTTTTTGTTTTTCCTTAGAATCTTGGTTTAATTCGTAAACCATCCTCATTCATTTCTGCAATATGTGATGAGCGTGGCCAGGAACTCATGTATGCAGGAATGAAGATATCAGACATATTTAAAGTAAGTTATTTGAAAAGTGTCAAAACTGTATCTTTTTGTTTTTAATTTTGATAAATGCTTTGATTTTGCTGTACACCAAAAATTAAGAATATGCAAAGTTTCGGTGATTTAGTGGAACTTTATCTTTATTAGGTGAAATTGCATCAATAGGGAATAGTAGAACAGGGAGAATATTAAAAATAGTTCTGAGATTTTAAAGGAACTATTTATGTTGTTAGGAAAGTATTTATTGTTGTGAAAGATAATTTCAATGTCACAGACCATGTATGTATGCCCTGTACCACAGACCACGTATGTATGACCTGTACCACAGACCATGTATGTATGACCTGTACCACAGACCATGTATGTATGACCTGTACCACAGACCATGTACGTTTGACCTGTACCACAGACCATGTATGTATGACCTGTACCACAGACCATGTATATATGACCTGTACAAAAAAAAATATGTATATATATATATTTTTTAGAAATTTGTGCAGATGCGCAAAACATTTAATTTTCTTTAGAACAGCTTTTACTGTCAAATAACATTTTTCAAGCCTCAAAATTTATTCCGCTTAAAATATAACACAAGATTATGGGAAGTAGCATTATTTTTTATGAAATTTAACTGTAAAATGATTCATTTTTTGATCCGTCTAGTTAATGTCCTAATTAAGTGTTATTCATCTGTCTGCCAGTTCGTCTGTGCTAGATCTATATCAGTATCCACCCATTACTTTTTTTCTAAATTTTTGCATGAGTTTAAGTTTTAAAGGAATTGACTTGACAGAGGGGGATTATTGAGGGGAATAAAAATGTTTTCCGAATTTCTGAGTAAATGAGGCAAAAATAAGGCCAAAGATCTTTGATTTTTCCCTGAATTTGATTATTAGTTTTATTTTTACATGAAATTTAAGGTAAGGAATAAGAAATGGCCTTTTCCAAATTTTCATAAAAATTCTTATTCCTGCTATAATCTGGATAAGGCATCATAATTTTCATTTTTTTTTTTTTTTTTTTTTTTTTTTTTTTTTTTTTTATGAAGATCTTTGTTTTTACTAATTTTTAGTATTAGGGTAAAAGAGCTCCACGTTACTTTGATATGTTGTGCTCTATTTAAAAAGATGTTTAAATGATTAAGAATGCTTTATTTGATCAAATAAGCACAAACACAAACTTTTCTTGAGTTATAATCATTTGAAGTTTTGTGTTATAATTTAAAACAAGCCTTTTGATGACATCACAGTTACATATCACACTTTCAGGACATCGCATTTTCATCTATATCTTTAGAAGTAACAACAGTTTTTAAATAATCTTTGGTAAGGTAATAGATGCTTATTTTTTTAATAATTATGCTCAAAAACTGAAATTTTATTTTTGACAGGTGGCTAGTTCCAGGCCCTTTTAAGTTTTTGGACAATGTTGAATATATTTCCGTTTTTTGGTTTTCACCAAAAATACACATGCAAATCTGTCTAACGGCTCTCCTCAAAAAATTTATAAGTTATTTTAGAATTAAATTTTAATTTATTATCAATAAACCAAAAACATGAAATAGACTGTCAACGATAAAATTATAAATTTTGTACATGATCAATAAAAACATAAACTTCTATAACCCTACCATAAATTAGTTTAAAAATTGTAAATGCTTTTGAAGATATATGATTTCCTAAATGCGCCATACATAACTGTGATGTCATCAACAGGCCTGTTTTACACCGTAGTCCAAAACTTCACATTTATAACTCAAGAGCCGCATAAGCTTTTACGCTGAAATTAAAAAGATTCTTCATTATTTAAAAAACTTCTTAAATAGAGACTAACATGCCAAAGTACATTTGAGTCCTTTTAAGGGCTAACATTGTGAATTAGGTAACCCAGTTGAATTTTTGAAAAAATTATTTTTTCCCGATTTTAGGGTAAAATTACGTTTTTTAATTTTTCTCTAAATCTGCTCATTAACTTTTTTTTTTTGGATTTTGTGGATCAAGTTAGATGTTAAGGAAAATACATGACCTCTTTCAGATTTTCAAAAAAAAATTTTTTGCTCTAATTTTTGTTATAGTTTGGGTAACTTAGGCAGATATAATCATTTTCTCATGTTTCTTGAGATCCACTCATATTTTTGCTTCTTTTTTTTACGTTTTGTATTGAGTTAAGGATTAATAAGGCAAACGAAGTGAGGAAAACGGATGTATGTAGAAAACTTTCATTAGGTCGGTTTAAGGTTAAGTCAAAAATTTATTTTTTTACGTTTTTTTTTTAATCTACTTTTTAACTTTTTTTGATTTTGTGCATGACTTAGATGTTAAGGATAGAAAATTAATGATCTGTTCAAAATTTTCTCAAAAAAAAAATTTTTTGCTAAAATTTGGGTAAACGCGGCCAAAATCAACATTTGCAAAAAATTAATGACTTCTCATTAATTTTTTTATTTTTTGCATGAAGTTAAAGATTAGTCAGGCAAGCAACTTGACACAGTCAGATTTTTCAAGAAAACTCTTGTTAGTCTGAATTTGGGATAAACAAGGCAAAAATAGACCAAAAAATCTGTATTTTTTTTTCTCTAAATTTGCTCTTTAGTTTTTTTTTTATAAAGCTAGACGTGAAAGATAAAAAATAAATAGTCGCTTAAATTTTTTTTGAAAATTCATAATTTTTACTAAAATCTGGATAAACCAAGCAATCCTTAATCAAGTAATCATTTTCAAACCCTTTTTTTAACCTGGGTCCAAACTCACACTGTTTGTTTTGAAATATTGCTGGATAATTTAGGAAGAGCTAGGAATTGGTGGTGTCCTTGGCTTACTTTGGTTTCAGCGAAAGTAAGTAATTTTTTTAATATATGCAATATTTTTAGTATAAAATTAGTAAAATTTAATTAAATTTTAAAATGTAATTAAATTGGTGATTAATTTGAATTAGTTATTTTGATGAAAAAAATTTTGTCTGTCCTCAAAACAGTTAATTAATTTTTACCACACAAATTACAAATTTGTTTTTGTATATATTTATATGTTTATGCATGTAAATAATTAACGCATTGATTTGGGAAATCGTATAGGAATAGGCATAGGAATTAATTGTGTAGTGTACTTGCCACTGTTTCATTACATTGCACTGATGAAATGTCAAAAGATTAAATTGAAAATAAAAATGTTTATTTTTAATCTTTTTATTTTACTGTGCTGTTATGTTAGAACATACATTTCAAATTTAACAATTAGTGTTAGCAGTCACATGTCTTGAGGTCAGTTAAAATTAATTGCTCGAGTAAACACTGAAAACGCTTACAAATTTTTTAAATCCTTTGGAAGGGCGAAGATTTAACTTTCAGGACTTACAAGTGTTATTTACGTGTGTATTTTTATGATGGTACCGCTATAAAGAAATGGGTGTAGCTTTGCCAAATATGTAACTTTATTATTTTGATAAAAGTTGTGTTGTAATTACCATAAATTTCAACCTGTTTGATCTTGATAGTATTTTCAAACCAAGCCATGGCATATTAGTAAGAAATTGCTTGTGTGAATTTCTCGAAAAGCCTTTAAAGCTCTAATTATTGCATTGTTCAATATTCTCAAAATATTGAACCTAATTCCAAACAGATGTCCAACATTAGTAAGAAGTTCTTGAATTTCTCCAGTTTCTTTACTCCTTTCATGTACTGCTTGTGGTTAGAAATCATTAATACTGTTAGGAAATGTCAAATATTATCGCTTTTTCTTCCATTTTCAAAGATACGATGCTTATAATATATTTCAGACTATTTAGAAACTGTGTTTTTAGAGCATTAAACCTTATCAACATTGTAATGGACAAATAAATCACTCTAGGAAGCATCATAGATTTAAGATCGAATAGTGAAGATGAAGCTTTGACATCAAATTATATGTTTTCTAATGCATTAGAATCAACATGCACAATGGTTGAACTAAAAGACTAAAACTGTTTTTTCTGATTGAAAGAAAATTGAATGAGAAAATATTCAAAAGGTATCTAGTTCATTTAAAACCGGTTAAAAAGAACAGTAAATTACTGCCAGATATCATCCACCTAGACAGAGGAATAATTCATAAAAGAGCTAGACCAATTATTTGAAGAGATTGACCAAGAAGATGCTGAAGCAAAAATCAGATGCTGATTTATTCAAGATCAATGCAGAAGATCAACCTCAAATTGAGTAGCTTCAAAGTGAGAAGATTTAGTTACTTAGGCATCATTATTTCTTAATAGTACTTTATATTTTTTTAAAGTTTATGCTACAAGATTTGGAAATTCCCTTGTTACAAGATATAGAAATTCACTTATTACAATGTATGGAAATTCCCTTATCACAAGATATGGAAATTCCTTTATTAGAAGATATGGAAATTCCCTTATTAGTCCTGTAATAATTCAAATTTAAAAAATCTTTGCAGAGTATGAACATGTTTAAAATAATAGATTTTTTTTAGACTTCCTGCATACGCCTGCAAATTTATTGAAATATGTTTGATGATCACCGCTGACCATGGGCCAGGTAAGTGTCTATTTATAAAATTTTCTAGAGTTTAAAATTCAAGAATGATACAGTAGCATATCTCTGTTTGCTATTGTATCTTATGAGAACGGCTATATCAATGAAAATTAGCAATCACCATTACTGATTTTTGTTTAAGAAATGACTTGTGTTAGAAAACTTCTGTAGAAACCAACAAACGCAAAGAAAACAAGATAGTGATATTCAATTTAGATTACCCTAATGAAATTAAATCAATTATTTGCATGTCATAAGTTGAAATGATTCTGACATTTTCTCTCAAAAAGAAGTGTAGATAGTCTTATACCTAAGATCTGGTGAATCTTTTCTGCTGGTTAACTAAGGCTCGTGGGCTTTAACTTCACTTGTATTAAGGATTGCAATGTATTATGTAGCCAATAGATCACCAGCTAGAAAATTAAACTTTTCTTGGTTTGATGATGTGTTTAAAATGCAGAGAATGTTGCCCCACACCTTTTCTCTGGCAGTTAACTGAAGGAAGAGAAAATACAAGAAGCTTGCTAAAAGACTTTGTTTAGTAACTTAAAAAGGTAGTTTAGTAAAAAATAAATAAAAATACAAACCTTTCATTAATTTTATAAAGTAATGCAGTAATATATTTTCAATTTTTTTTTTGTGTAAGAAATTATTTTAAGTTCAAATTGTAAAACCATCAAACTGTTTATTTTAACTATCAGGTTGTATTTAATTCAAGTATTTAATTTAATTCATTCGGACAAAGTCGGTTACGGTGTTAATTCATGTATACGTGCGTTTTTCAAACTACTCAAAAAACTTTTCAACGTTGAAAATATTAGTCCTGAAAATATCTGTGCCGTGCACATAGATTTAAATAATCTGTATGAAAAGTTAGTATAAAACATTATTTTTATGTAAATTTATAAAAAAAAAAGATTTTCCTTGGGTGATAAAGTTGCCTGCAACATTTCTATCCAGTTCTCAATAGGTTTTTGTGAAAGGACCTAGGGAGTTTTAACGCATTCTATTGGTATGAGTTTTTAAAAAACCAGATAGGAGAAAAGTAAAGAAGTATTGGTCAAAGAAGCTTCATGAAATATCTGAGGAAATATGAAGTCTGTAAATTTTTTATTGGGTTTCTCTATTGGATCATTTGCATTGTTTCTGACACCAGTCAATATATTTGGTTGATACATCTTTTCAACCAGCCTAAACCAATCATCAGTTTTAAATTTTTAGCTGTATCTGGAGCTCACAATACCATTGTTACAACTCGTGCTGGAAAAGATCTTATCTCATCTCTTTGCTCAGGTTTACTGACTATTGTAAGTATGTTCTTTCTCTTTTACATAAATTTTTATAACAAATAGACCACCTGCTAAAAATTTATGTTTTATTTTGAGTTGAAGTTACCATTAAAAAACTCATGTCTCATTAATTTTTTATTTATCTTTAGATTCTGCTAAGACTTTTTTTATGATAAAATATTTTCTTACGCCCAGATCTTTAAATATTTCAAGTTTGGTCATGTGATGATTTGTTGAGGAATTATTTTCAAAACTGCAATGTTATTATTCATTATTCTAGCATGTCAACTGTTTTGAAAATATTATGTAAATACAGGTAGAAATTAGTCTGACATATTTTTTGAATTCTCCATTTATTATCACCTCAAAGAATTTTATGTTAGATTTTTGAATGTTAGTGGTTTTGAATAACTTTTTTCTACTGGGGCCCAGTTTGTTATATTTGTTTGAATAATAGTTTTAAATCTTTTATCTAGAATTACATCAGTTAATGAGATTTAATTTTAATGAAATATATTGCCGTGAATTTTTTTCCAGCTCTGATTATTTCTAAAACGCTGTGGTTTCAGGGCCTGATTTTGTTGAGTCCTCAGAAGTTTACAAGCTTATTGAGACATATTTTTAACCCTTCGTGATAATTTATTCTAACATCGCATGTTTTTTGGGATTTTGTTCAAACCAAGGCTTATTTTTTTACAAAAAATTGACTGACTAATGTGCTTTGTATGAGCTGCAAAATTACAACAACTATTTAAAAACCATTAAAGTATATAGTCAACCTCATATTGCTTGTATTAGGCATTTTTTCAACAAGAAATTAATTTTAATAACTTCGCTGGAATTTTTTATTGGCAAAAAAATATGTGAATGTTTGTAAATCACCTAGCCAATAAGTTCAAGGATTTGAATTTTACAGTTTTTCTTAACTCTGCAAAAGCAAGGGTAAACAATTATTTGACTTGTTTTTTGGATTCGCAACAAAGCTAACAAAGTGCTATGAATTCACCCATGTTTGTCTGTTTGTGCACTCATTTTGCTCCAAGAATTTTTTTTCCTGAAATTTTGTATGAAGTTGTAAGACTATAAGGGTAAGCTAGTTACAGGTTTATTTTAAAAATCAGTGTTTTTTTACTTTTCTCAAAAAGTTACTCTCCGATTTTGCTGAAATTTTGTATAATGTTTAGAAAAAGGACTATAAATGAAATATTTTGACCCAAGCCTGTCGAGAATTGTTTTCAGGGGTCTGAACTCTGTTTATGACCCGAAAATGACAAAAAACAGTTTTTTGTTGTTTTTCTCAAAAAATTTTATCTCTAATTATGTTGAAATTTTATTATAATATTATCAGCCCCAATCCCTGGTACCCAAAACAATATTTAAATTAACAGTCATTTTAACGCTATTTTACATCTTTTTACATTTGCATGAAGTTAAAAAACCATCTTTTGCTCTATATGGTCACCTGTTAAAAATTTTTTTCTGGGCCTCAAAATTTCAAATTCGTTACAAAAATTAAATTTTTCAAAAGTTTTTAAAAACTTTTTTTCCGATCCTACTGGATATTTTTACACATCTTTTTTTCATTTTGACAATTTTATTGGTTCATTCCTTCTTTTTTTTAATTTTGCATGACGTTAAAGCGTCTTACCCCGTATGGCCACTTAACAAAAATTTCTCATCCTAGGTCTGGGCACCAAGACAAGATAAGGTCATTTTAGGCTAAATTTATTTTGTACTGTTTATATTTTTTATATATTTTATTATTGTTTGAAGTTTTAGGAATATATCTTTTGCAGTGTGAGGAAATATCTATTTTGTGCATGAAATTGTTTTTCAATTTTGCTAAAGTTTTGTTTGATACTTAAACATTTTATGCAAATTCGCCATCCAAAAAAATTTATCTGGTCCTGTTTTTTCATTTCCTGAGATGAAATTGATCGAGTTTATTAAATTTTCAAAAGGAACCATTGACCTCAAATGTTTCTTTTAAGCTAAGTATCCCTTCCTAAATTTTTTTTCAGGGTGATCGGTTTGGAGGAGCTCTTGACGGTGCAGCTAAGCAGTTTTCAGAGGCTTTCGATAGCGGTAAAACTGCAATGGAGTTTGTAAATGACATGAGAAAGAAGGGTCAACTCATCATGGGGATTGGTCATAAAGTTAAATCTGTAGGTTAATAGAGATTGAGTGACTATTGTTATTTTTTGTTTTTATTGATTTTATTTTATTGCTTGATTTCCTATAGATTGCAAATATTTTGATTAAACCCAAATTTGTTTAATACAGTCATG
>JAUZNK010099854.1:0-11950 GCA_035046665.1 Euphysa ruthae
AAAAACTAGAGCTAATCAAGGAAAATGAATATGATTTTCGGATTCAGCGTCCCACAATTACCCAGAAACAGTTCTTATATTTCCAGCACCAAAATATGTGTTGACCAGTGTTATCAGGTGACACACTGACACTACATACATGTCATTCTGGAGCACTAAACTGTGTAAACAGCGTAAACTGTGTAACTTGCTTAATAAAGCATCAAATTCAATAACAATCTCCTCATTTTCTAATACGTCAAAATGAACACGTCGAAAAGTAGAAACATGTGCCCCTCCATCCGAAAAAAAAAAAATCAAAAATCAAAAAAAAAAAAAAAAAAAACTCACAGCTGACATAACGCATGCAACGCAAGCTTCAATGTATACAAATATACTTGTCTGTAAAGCTAAAATGTCTTCAAAAGTCTTCATAAGAACTGTAAGTCTGAAGTCTGCTGAAAATGTAAAACAAAACGAGGTTGAGATTGGCTCAATAATAGTATTTTTACAAGCAATGGTACAAAAACTATAATAAATAAGAAAATTGTGAAGGCCAAAATATTAAAATAAGATCTGATTTAAAAATAAAGTGTAAGTTTATTCTAATACAATACATGAACAATAGAAATTTGGTTTTTCTCACCACTGGTTTGCTTGATACATCAAAAAGGAGTGAGAGAGAGAGAGAGAATGTTATACTTAACGTGGGGAACCAACAAATTGCCGAGACAATATTTCTAGATGGGCTCATGTGGCGGGTCTTGGAGTACTTATAGCGCCCATTTGCGCCTACGAAAACCAAACAACCCACCAATTTGAGCTAGCATTGCATTACGCAATGAGTTTTTCTCAGAAACTCAGAGACAACATGGAAATAAATTTCCGCCAGACGAGGGAGTCGAACTCGTAACCCTTCGCTCCGTAGTCAAACGTCCTACCACTGTGCCAACTCCGCATCTTGATCGATTTAAAATTTAAAAAGTATATAAAATTATGTCATTTTATTGTTTTATGTTTTTTTTTGTCGATTTTCTTCTCGAAAGCATTTTCATATTGTATATTTTTTAAAACAAAGAGCCGATTTGACACATATATTTCATGGCGTATCTCGGCCAGAACGAATAATTGCACAATTTTTGTTTTTGTTGTTGCAAATGTTTTGATAAAAACTTTTCACGGGAAATTAATCTTCGAAGCCAGTCACCTCCTATATACACCTCGTATGCACGTTATGTATGTTACCTTGTACGTAGTCATAAAATGTTTTTAGAAGTAACTAAGTAAGCATTATCTTTTAATCAAAGTTAACATTATAAAGTTAAAAAAAAATGTAAGGATCTGCGGAAAGCGATGGAAACCTTTGGTTTTTATGTTTCAAATGGTTCTGTTTGATATCCAATTCAAGATCACCGGCGAGCTTTTAAAGTTGGACATGTTAATGACCTGGATAAGTTTTTTGATGCGACTGAGAAAAAAGCTTTATACATTATTTTCAGGTTTGTGTTGTTTGTTGTTACTTGTTTGTGTTGTTTATAAAATTATTACTTATCTGTTTTACCAGTTAATATTAACATTCTATATTATGTACTCTTAAATAAAATTGCCTTGAGACTAATTATCTCTCGATAATATTCTTTTAATGTCAAAATAAATTTAAATCCTAATGATATATTTATATATATATTTAATGATATAATTTTTTTTTTTTTTTTATAAAAAGACATTTAATTTTCGCACTCGTAATGATCGTTTGTCCAACTTGTTAAAGAAGTAGTCCCGTTTAAAGTTTAATATAAATTTCTTTAGAGTTTTATTAAAAATAAATTAAACTAATTTTTATGAAGGAGTTTTTATGACTATTGAACTTTACAATGTATGCATAAAATCCATAAGCCTTGGAATTGACATTGCTTTACAATGCAAAAGTTTCAAACTTTGGACACATAAAAAATGTAATAAACTTAGTAATATCGTAAATTTACAAAATTACAATTCTTCCTGGTTCTGTATTGCATGTATGGATGGTATATTTCCACTCAGTGGTATTAATGACAATGAGCTAAAATCAATAAACTCAAATGATAATATTTTAAAACTAAACGAACATTCACAATAAACCCTGCAATAAGTTTAACGGTTTTTTACTTCTCATTCTCTTAACTGCTCTAACGTCGATTTATCTGCTAGCTCTATAAACTGTAATTATTTTAACGTTGATGAGTTTTGTTCTTGTAACTTTGATAGTAAAAATTAACTTTACATTTACCATATGAATATTTCATTTCTGGCTTGTTTCGATGAATTATCTTCTATGCTTATTTTATCAAATTTCGATTTTAGTTTAATTGTGTTAACTGAAACTCGAATAAAAAAAAGATTTAGGTATTATGGTTCCGATAACAATTGAAGGTTATATTTATGAATATGCTCTAATTGAATCATCGTGCAGAGGTGTTCTTTTGTACATATCGAATAAATTTAACTACCAACCCAGAAATGATTTGTTAATTTACACACCTCTTTGTCTTGAGCCAATCTTTGTAGAAATTATCTTTCTTAGAAAATCAAAAACTAATCATTGGACGCATTTATAAACATCGTGTAATGTCAATAAATCAATTAGGTACCATCGTTTCTCCAGTACTGTGACAACTCTCAACAGAAACAAAACTCTCATTCTTTTAGATGATTTTATGATAAATGTAGTACTGATGTAAGTTCATCTGAATTCCTCAATTTGATTTCTTCTTATATTCTTCTTCTTTACATAACTCTTCCTACTAGAGTAACTAATAGGTCACAAACACTGACTGATAATATTTTTCTAAACCCTACTAGTGTTACATCAGATAACCTAACTTCAACTGTATCTGACCATTAACCTCAATCTTTCATTTATTATGACTTCTGCAAGATTTTTGTTCCTGTAAACATAATGCTTACAGAAGAAATACTAATAACTACGACAAATCACTCTCGGTATTTTAAAACAGTTTGCATATCGTCGTTTTAAGGAATACAGGAACATGTTAGCTACGTTAATAACGGAAAGTAAGCAAAAAAATTTTAGCAAATACTTCTCTGACAGCTTAAAAAATCTCCACCAAACCTAGAGAGGGATTAAGTGTATTATCCAAATCAAAAATGGCACTGACCCTTTTAACAGATCCCTCTGAGATCGCAAATACTTTTAACTCTTATTTTTCATCTGTCAGTGAAACCCTTCAAAAGTACACTTTTCTCATACAAGCTCCACAATATATTTAAAACATTCTAACATTTACAGATTTTTCATTTCTCTTACTGTTACTCCTGAAGTCTATAATCTTATTAAAGGTTTGAAAAGCGGGAAAGCCTCAGAACCAAATAATGTTCCGACTGATGTTCTTAAGCACCTTAGAGATGGAATCTCACTTTTTTTAGCAAATTTATTAAATTTTTCTTTTTCAAAACATCTTCAGTTTTGCATTTGTTTAAAAAGAGTTCAAAACTAATTACAATTACTAATTACCAATTATAGACCAATATTACGACTCTCTAGCATTAATAAACTACTTGAAAATTAATGTATTCACTTTTATACTCATTTTTGAACATCTACAATTGTATTTCAGAGCTTCAGTTTGGATTCCGAGCTACACACTCAACTTGTCACGCCCTAGTAAGCATTACTCAGATAACTCGCGAAGTTCTGGACTCTAGCCATTTTGCATGTGGTACATTCATAGATTTACAAAAGGCTTTTTATACAGTAGATCATGGTATACTCGTTTCAAAACTTGAATATTATGATGCCCGTGGTATTATTAATACCTGGTTTTCTTCTTACTTGGACAGTCTTAAACAATTCGTAACTATAAATAGGTTTAAAGAAACTCTCAAATCTATGATTATGGTGTTCCACAGGGTTCGGTCCTCGGTACTCTTTTATGTTTAATTCATGGTAACGACTTAGTTTTTTTATGAACATCTCTATTATTCATCACCTTGCTGATGACACAAATCTGTCATTCATTAATAAATCATTGAAAGTATTATGTAGAAAAGTTAATTATGATCTTAAGAGCATTAATGACTAGTTAAACGCAAATCGTATATCACTCAGTGTAATTAAAATTGAATACGTCATTTTTCATAGTCCCAGAAAGTCATTTGATTAGGAAGTTAAGATTAAATAAAATGGTAAACGCCTTTATTCGTCATCGTATATTAAATATCTTGAAGACTTTCTTGATGAAAATCTGCCATGGAAGCCTCATGTTAACGAACTTACTAAAAAACTTAATCGATCTAATTACATGCTTTCAAAAATACGTGATTGTGTTAATAATATCTATCTTTCAAAATTTTCTCATATTGGCTATAGATTTCAGGTTTGGGGTCAAAGTGGAAGTTATCACTTGAATAAAATACTATTAGTCCAACGTTCTGCTTTGAGAACTATTAGTTTCAAATATTTTCGTTCTAATGTTTCTTCATTATTTCATCTTTTAAGAACTCCGTCGTTTTCTAATCTTGTACGAATCTTTAATTTGTTTTTTGTGTTTGATTCTTTAAATCTAAATTTGCCAGTTTTTATTTCAAATTTTTTCAGTCAAAGATTTTCACTGCTGTTATATTCGTGATACTCAAAATGGGAAGCTAGTTTCACCTGTATTTAAATATGTAAGATTTTGGAAAAACTCTCTGATATAAAATATCAATGCACCTGTGAATGGAATAATTCAACCACTGAAATTAAAAACAGTTTTGTTTCAAAACATGGAGATTCTCTCCACCTAAACTCTTTCCTTGAGTTAAATAGGGTTTTATTTTATAAACCTATTTCTAAAACGATTCTATAGTTTTAATGTTTTTTCATTCTTTTTAATTTAATATTTAATTGATATCCAAGTCTTAAGTTGCTTAAACTTTAACTTCATTTTAATTCATCAGAAATATTGAATAAATAAAATAATTTATCATAAATATTGAATAAATAAATTTGTCTAATTAAAACTGAAAATTTATTTTACAAAGTAATTTTTCTCGAAGTCATTCCCTTTGGTCAGCTTAATGAAATAGAGTGACTCCTTCCTAATAACCATTGTATTATATTTTTTAACTATTTTGTAAAACGTTTTATTTCGTGCAATAATATAATTTGGTTATAGAGGAAAATATATATCTATCTATATCTATCTATCCAAATATTATAGTGAATGCTATTCACGAGAGACACGCGCGACGTATAAACTATTTTATCAATACCGCAAAACTAAGAATGTTTTAAAATTTCTTTAAAAAAGTTTTGCTGTTTGACGGATTGATCAATGAATCTTTGCAAAAACGTTAAGTTAATAACTAACCATCTTTTATGACCTCATTATTACATCATTATGACCTTATTATGCCATCGAAATTTTCCAGAATATGAGATGGTTTGATTATGCAAGTATTTGAAATGTCATTTCCTTTGTATAGCTTAACCTGAAAGACAAAAACGGTCAGCACTATAAATGTCAAACATAGCAAACAAAGCAAACACTAAAACCTCATTGAAATCAAAATATTTGTATTTTATATTTTGTATTTTATATGGCTTGCTGCGTTGATCAAAAATCGATTACTTATTTTTGCGAAAATTTTCAAATAAAATGAAATATGCATAATCATTCACTTCAGCTTATTATGTGTAAGGTGTTTATAGATATAAGAGAACAATTTTTATATCTGAAAGGTTAGATATTTTTATCTTTACTTTAAGGGAAATTTATAGATTATTATCTACAGGCATGGATGAATTTTTCTAGTTTCAACATCAGAAAAACAGGCATATAGTTGAATATTTTAAAGGATGATTCGTACTATACAAAACTTAAGTTATCAAATATTGGATAAATCACTGCGTGAAATTTAAATACTTTTGATGTTTATTAAACTACCTAGACTCCTTTTTTTTTGCTTCTTAAAAACAACGCGAAAATTAGCGTAAAGAGGAAAACTGATATTCTAAGTATAGGTATTAATTTTTATACTCTTTAGAAAAGCCTCACCTTCGCCTCTTTATAGGAATAGTATTGGCTATTGCTGTTCTTGCAAGCGTATTAATATTGTTTGCTGATTCATTGTGTTGTCGAAAGAAAGCTGAAGATGAAAAAGAAGGAAACACGAGTGAAGAAGATGAAGAGGTGGATAATATTAGCAGGAACGCCTCAATAAACATCATCCAGTATACCTCATATAAAGATGATGCTTTTAATAATTTTATCGTAGTAGAACGCTCACATTCATTTCATAAAAAAACACAAACAGAAGTTTCTAGAAATAAAATTGATGACGATAAAAATAACATCAATTTTGTAGAGGAGGACATAAGAAAAGGTAAATTTCAAACATTTCAGGACAATGCTCGAAAAAATGATGACTTACTTGAGAGCGAATTACCGGAACGGAAAACGGAAATAAGCCGAAATTTCCCGGAAAATAGAAAGCATTATGTTTTCAAAACTCATGATGAAAACAGAAGTTTAGAGAAAATCATTTATTCTGAAATAAAAAGTAAATGCAAGACAGAAACTCGTGTAAAATTACCAGATTTCCCGAGAGGTTTCCATGTATGCTCTATTTCAAACGAATCAGAGTTAGCTTATGGAACCTTCAATAGCGATGTTAGCGATATCTATTCACAAGAAAGTATCAATGATATAGCTCATCGCAAATGTAAACCAGGCATTAGAGGCGACGGCTATCAGTACATAGTTTCAGATTAACAAACAAATGAACCAATAGTAAGTCTTTGAAATATATCTAGCTTACTTTATAAACTCTTTCTTATAGTCAACCTTGAGACAAGGTGTATTCTTGAGATTGCAGCAGTGTTTAGGGCATTTTTTAGACTCTAAGACACTTTTTGACTCTAATATATTACTTCTGGTATAACCAGTAACGCACATAACTTTATAAAACACCAAAGTTTTTTTTTAGCTTAGGTAAATGCGGATGAAATCTTGAGCTATATGAGATCAAATTCTTCGGTAAAATTCTCCAGAGCTGAAATTAGAGGCTAAATTTGCATTTTCATTTCCTATTAAAAAATTTATCGAGGATATCTGATGGCAGCGTTGTATAGATAGATAGTTGTATAGATAGTATAGGTAGTTTATTTCAATACGCTTTGTATATTTATCTCTTTGAACAGATTATTATAATATGAATTTACCCATTTCTCAAGAAGGTTTATAATCCAATTTTAGTAATTACTTATAAGTTTGGGTCAGACTTTCAACCGATACTCTATCCCATTTATTGTTATTTATTATTATTAAAGATATTTATAAAATATTTATACAGGATAAAAAATCTTCATTAGTATAAATAGTACAGTTATCAACGGTTGTCCTGTTAAAAAAAGAAAAGGAATAATAAACTGTGTTAAGATGAAAAAAAAAACTGTGTTATTTTAAAAGATTTGAAAAGGTGGAACAACCGGTGCTTTGCTTAATATTTAACAGCTGATCGTTGTATAGTATAGTAATAAAAACTGTCCTTTGCATAGCTTAGTAAACTTTAGGAAGTTCTAGCAAGACATTATTGTTGCGAGTTGAGATTTTATGTGATCTTAGCTTGAAATTGATGCAAATGTCGTCATCCATACGTTTACGAACAGTTTTTGCAAGCTTATGGTAATGGTATCTTGCGAGATATTATCGACCTTGCTCTGCTTTCAATCGAATCAATCCTCTTTTTTTGAGCAGCTGTGTAATTTAGGTGTAAAGCTCCGCTATATGTAAGTATAGGTATGATAAGTATAGGTATGATCATAGGTGTATATATCGACTTCACAGCTTGGTTTGTTAAGTATGGTCGTATTCTTTGTAACAGGCAAAGTATGCTACTAAGTAGCTTCGAAATTCAGATTCATTGTCAAGCTACTGTCTAATATATTCCTCAAGTACTTACATTTTCCGACATGCATGGCCGCTTTATTGCAATAAACATTAAAATTGTTTCCAACAAACGTTTACTCGTACCAAACATAATTATTTTTGGACTTCAACAAACGTTTACTCTTACCAAACAAAATACTTTCGGTTTTACTTTTCTTGTTTAACTAATAAATCATTTTTGTGAAATCATTTTGAGAAAATTTCTAAATCAAGATTGAGTTGTTTTTCGATCATAGATTCATCAAGTCCTTGGTAAATAAATTTACTGCATCTTCAGCGTATATAACAACTTTTGAAAACTTGTACTGGAAGGTCGTTAATGAAAACTATGAACAAAAGTGGACCCAAAATCGATCCTTGTGGCACACCTCAGATTACAGTTGTTAATGCTGATCTGACTGCATCGATTTCAATTAACTGTTTTCTATGAAAAAAGTTGTCAGAAAACCTACCAAGTTCATCTCAGTTTATTCCGTAAGGTTAAATTTATTGAAAAGGATCTTTTTGCATTTACAGTCTCTTAACAACAAGGCAGGTAACCCGTCTAAAAAGGTTGCATTTTTTTAAAGATCGTAATTGTTTTTCTACAAAGGTTTTGGATATGTAAAAAAATTTAAACGACTTTTTTGTTCTTCTTTTAAACGTCAATGGTTTACTCCAAGTTGAGTTTGATAATGGATGGAAAATTTCTTTTAATGAGGTTACTGCTTTACTTTAAAATAACTTGAGAACTTTTATACTTTGCTATTTTTTTGTTATTTTGCTATTACAGGTATTATGAAGTTTTTTTTAAAGAGACCAGGTATCTGGATTGTTAGACTTTCATGCTGGTCGTAATACCTTATCGCGGTTTGCCATGTCCATTATTAAGTCATCTGTTTTCCTTTAATGCGTTTGCTTCATTGGTGCATGTTTGTCGGTAAAAGACTTTATACTTGAGTTGAAAAAGCTCAAAGTTTTCTTCTTCTAAAAGTAGAATGAAAATCCTTCGTAAATGCTGATCTGGTTGGTTTAGACGATTTTGGCCGCCCAAATCTTAAATATATACAGCAAAGGTATGATAGCAGATTTTTAAAATATTTTTTTCTGCGTCCTTGGTTTATGAATATAAAATCATATAAGCCAATACTGTAACCCGCGTGTCAAGGAGCTTCTTATTATGATGAGTGAGATGAAGAATAATTTTAAGGATTCCCCCTCCCTAGCAAGATATATTTTAAAACCTTTTGCGTAATAAATTTTAGTTAATAAATATAAATAAATTTTAATAGCAATATAAATTTCACATTTAAATCAATATTATTAAGGTAATTTTGGAATTTTTCTCTATTTATCAATTCCAGGAAGATTTCTGTTTACAAGCCCTTAGGTAGGGAAAAAAAGTGGCATGACCAAAATTTTGAATAATCTTCTCGAAGAAATCTTTTTTCGCTACTCCCTTACGTTCATATATATTACGTTCATGTATTGGCATTCAATAACACAGTTAAAGAGTCTGTGCATCCGAAATATTGTGTGAATTGTAAGGTAACAATATCGTGTTGGTCATGACAGATATTTTCCGCTATGCGGTATTGTCTTAAATTCAGAAGGACCATGACCAGAACTGTGATTTGTGTTCGATAAAAAAGGAAAATAGATGGTCTAGAAGTACCATGTAGATACAAGTTAGAGGGACCGAAAATATTTCTGTTATAAGCAAAATATATAAAAAGTAAGAAAACAGAAAAGCTCCTATGACAAGTAATTTTTGCATTCCACTGGGTGTCAGTTTAATAGATTTAATTTTAGAAAAACCGATATGCTTTAAATCTTTTCTACTTCTGTCTAGATATTATGTTAGATGTTTCAGATGGATAATAAGCTAAACTTTTATAAAACGGATACCATTTTAGTTTTAAGCGTCTTTTTTTGGAGACGTTTTTTAAACGTCTATATCGTTTTAAAAAACATCTATACACGCTGCTACGAATGCTAAATTTATTCATTATTTTAAAAGACGCGAGGAGATGTTTATCCAATTAAATAACACTGTATAAATGCGTCTACTTTTAGAAGCACAAACGACAGGAATGTAATATTCACATACGACAAGAGTGCAATATTCACACACGACAGGAATGCAATATTCACATACGACAAGAGTACAATATTCACACACGACAGGCATGCAATATTCACATACGACAAGAGTGCAATATTCACACACGATAGGAGTGGAATATTCATATACGACAAGAGTGCAATATTCACACACGACAAGAGTGCAATATTCACACCCGAAAAGAGTGCAATATTCACACCGGACAAGAGTGGAATATTCACACACGACAAGAGCGGAATATTCACACACGACAAGAGTGGAATATTCACACACGACAAGAGTGGAATATTCACATACGACAAGAATGGAATATTCACACACGACAAGAGTGGAATATTCACACACGACAAGAGAGGAATATTCACACGCGACAACAGTGCAATATTCACACCCGACAAGAGTGGAATATTCACACACGACAAGGGGTGGAATTTTCACAGAAAGAAATTTAAAAAATTCTTAATCTTTATTTTCTTCTTGGAAACAATTTTTTAATTGCGAGAAAGCGATTTTATTAATGACGTCACTGTTCTAACATAAATTAAATTGGCTGTTTTCCGAAATTTTGGTGTCATAATTGTTTAGATAAAATAAATATCCAAATATTTTGTTAGGTTCTAGAATACCCCGTTACTTTTATTATATATGCATTTTATGTTTGCATAAGTATAGGGTAGGGTTATACTATTAGCCTACACCCAGTGACAGTATATATAAAGTATATATAAAAAAGTGATGGGGTATTCTAGAATCGCCTCCAATATTTTTGTATGTTTATTTCGTATTTTGTATGTTTTTTTGTATGTGAATTTGAATTTTCCGTAGTAAAACTTCTAACAACCTCGTAAATTTAACTCATTGACGTGTTTAACGGAATATATTGAATAAAAAACTTAAACGTTTTAATGACGTTTTGAGCAATACTTAACCGAAGCTTGTTCATCTTAAGAAATTATGGCGACGTTGTATATGATCAGCCTCATAATGAAGCTTTTTGTAAAAAATTTGAATCAGAAAAGTATAATACTTGTCTTGTAATAACCAGAGATAAAAGAGAAACGTCGAGAGTTAAATTTTACCGGGAGATTTGATTAGACAGCTTGCGGAATAGACGTTGGTATCGTAGGTTAATTTTCTTTTATAATATAGTGAGGGATAATGTTCCTCAATCCTTAACAAAGTTTTTACTTACGTTCGTTCAGCGAAATGTTAATCTTCGTAATCTGTTTGCTGTTTTTATAAAGTAAGTAAACATTTATTCACTATCAATAAAAATACAACAAAATAAACGTTTTAAATTTAAATATAATAAAAATATGGAAACAACGGGACCTGTGTTGATAGCAGGGATTAAGCATAAGAAAAACCAATGCCTTATTTTCACTGTGTTCCCTAGATGGGTAGGGGGCGGTCCGTTCAAATATATAACATTTTATATAAATACTATGATATGCCATATTTAATTTCTATCTAATTGAACCAGAATCTTATTTCTGCCTTAGTTTTGCAAGGTTTTGCAATGTTTCTTCACAAAATGATTGAATTTATTAAATTATATTCATTGGTATTAGCTTTTGTACATTCTCGTAAATTTTTCCATATCGACGAATCCATATAAGAAATAGTTTTTTGAACTTGTTTAGCTTTTCTTAAAGGATGATCAAGATTTTGATAGGAATTCCTTGTTCTTAAGCTATTATTTACCCTAGTTTTAAAGACCTCAGACATGTATGTATTTCTATTAACGAACTTAAAGGCACTTGCAATTATGCATTGTTCAAATCTTTCGTTTACATTAAGCCAATTTATTCGTTGAAAGTGATCTATTGTTAAACTTTCTCTGTTTCGCAATAGAAGAGAGTACCTAATACATTTATTTTGCGCAGTTTGAAGTTTTGTTTTTAAAGCTTTATTAATATTTGCATACCATGAAGAG
>JAUZNK010099865.1:0-11948 GCA_035046665.1 Euphysa ruthae
AAAAAAAGTTATCTACCTTGAAAGCATAGTTTTTCATATGTTAAATGGAAAAGTATAGTATAGAGCCATGAAAGGATAAAGATAACGACTAGCGATTAGATGGTTTATTTAAAGCCAGGTATGAAAGTCGTTCCGTAAAGTTTTTCTTTGCTGTTTTCATGACAGTTGTCATAGCAGTAACAAATGAAAACGTTTGATCAAAAAATGGATAAAATACAAGTAAACCAACACCGCAGTTTTTTTAAGGGAACTATTTTAGAAATGAGAATTAAATTTTGGTCAGTACTATGTAATTGACATTAGATATTATTTGAGATAAAAACATATTCTTCGGGTTGCAAGTTCGAACTTGAAAAAAAATTATTTTTATTCATTTATACTTTTTTTTGAGAAAAAATTCTTTATATTGACAGACACGTGATCCAAAATTTAATGCTATACAAAAAGAATATTTTAGTTCTTTACTTAATTCCAATCCGCAACAAAATGATAAAATAATGGTGAAAATAGCAAAAATATTTTTGAATCGGATCGTAAACTATTTATAAAAATAAAATATTGAATCGGGCCGTAAACTCCAGGACACAAACTTTAGTATATGAATGACGTTTCCTTATATGAAATATATCAACAGGTTTTGTTCCATGGGGTCAGCAAGGTGTATTTGAAATTCGTGTGACAAATGTTTTTTTTCTATTTAGGACAGTTGGCATTCCTTTATATGAAGAGGGAATGTGATTTTTGGGAGATGCGACAGCATTCAATAACGCATACTATATAGGCTAATCAACTAAAATTCCAAAACTGAATTATTTACTCTGCAAGGTGCATTTTATCTTTTAACCGAGGAGTAACTTAACATTCTGTATCTAAATATACCACATTGCGGTCAAACCAAACATTTCAAAATCGTTTTAGAAAAAAGTGAGCCATTTTGAGCAAAAAGTTTTATAAATATTTCTAAAAGTGGTTGTGGCATACGTCAATCGGTGTGATTAGTCAAGCGGATTGCTGCTCAAAAAGTGGCCGAACTGGAAAAAATTACAGCAAATAGTTTTTCTTGTAGCCTTGTTACCCTAATAACACAAAAAAACCCTATCCTAAATCAGTTTGGATTGCCTTTTGTTGGATATTGTTTAATAAAAAGAAAAAATGTAACTTTAGTAGTAAAATATCAAGGTTATGTTATCTTATGTATGTATAATGGCTATAAAACTAAAAACAGAGTCACAAATACGACTTCACAACTGAAAGAGATGTATTCAGACATAATTTTTTTACATGTTTGAAGCAGATTTCCTAGTGTTTCGATGATTTAAGTACTCTTTTCAGGTGATAAAAAAAGTCGAAACTTAAAATTTTCTAATTTAATATTTACCAGTTAGGACTCAACGAAGAATTTATTGATTGATTTCTTATAGTTTAATTTTTCTCATATCATAGAAGTAATATCCGTAACTTGAAATTGTGTGGGTCGTCATTTATTGAGTCTGAGATCAAAGAGTAAAAATATAAGCATAACGGTAATGATAACTAATTAAAATTTGCTCTATACTTGAATGAAAGTCTCAAAAAAACACTTCACCACTAAAAGAATGTATCAGAAAATATTTAATTTTATGTTTAACATGGTAGTTCCTGTTTCTCTTCTTCGGTTTCGTTTTTTTGCCTGTTTTGCCAAGCTCGATGACATCCTAAGTTATTATTTCTAGGCTTAAGATGTGGGGTGTTCAGAATAAGAATAGATCGAAAAAGAGTGCCTCTTCTTCCGGCAGTCTTGTGCGTTTAATTTCAGCACTCTCTACCAGAAATGCTCAGAAGAATTTAATGAGGTGTTTAGACTAAGGAACAGAAATTTGGAAAGTGACTTCTGGTGTACATACTTATGTTCAGTGTCCTAAATTGTAGGTGAGGAATCCAGTTGCAAGAGTAAGTACTGTAAAAGTTGTTTAAAAGAAAACCATGACCTATTATTGTAATAAACTTGGGAGTCCTATTAATGTTGAGAAGGGAAGCAGTAATTTTGCAAATTGTTGCAGTTATCAAGTGTAACATCGATGAGCCATTTTTTGAATGTAATTTGGTCAAGATAAATTATGACAAAAAGAAAATGTCACTTTGATTACTGTTTACACCCATTACACGACTGCATTACATGCTTAGGCCATGAAAACTCTTTACAAACATTGTGTCCGAATATAGTCTCGGACTTGCAATAATCTTGTTATGAAATATGGATAAAATATGAGTGCTACTATATCAATAATAAGAGAATTCAGTTTAGTCACATGCTGTTGTTAGTAGCAACTTTGATTTGACACATATGTAAGTCTCATTTTCAGACAGACTGTTTTTATGTGTTTGTTTTTGAGTCTTTGCTTTATAAGCCTGTTGAGGTGTCAGTCTTTAAAAACAATACCCAAAACCAATGACGAACGAAAAGTTTACCTTGTTGAATGTTTTTTAATACATTAACTGAACAATATCTCTTCCTATGCTGATCTTTTTCAAAGCTTGTTTTCTTGATGTTTACAGGCTTGTGTAAACCTGGTTTTGCTCTTATATGGGCCCAAAACAATTTTATTTTTTTTCTTCAAAATTGAAGCACTTTAAGTCAAATTTACAATATTATACTACTTGACTATTCCAGATACACTCTGCTACTTACATTGACACAAAAGGAAATTTGAATCAAGTAACGATTTTTTTTGTCTCCGGTGATAGGATATTCTATTTTAAATGGTTACGCAATGGTCTCCAGGAACATTTTAGCGTTCAATATATGATTTCCAATACAAATAGTAAATAAATTTTTATCAAACTGCTAGAGACAGTATGAAAAGTCTTCTATCAGTAAATACCTATCTGACAAAGAGTTCATGGTTTTTTAATAAGTGCACATGGAGTGGGCTCATCAATAGGATATAGGGCATCATCCTCTGCCTATCCACAATTCAAGTTCAGTCTATTTTTTTCATACGCTGAATGGCCAATATTACAAATTATGAAAGCTACGAGCAGGATCATAAAGAACGAAATAAATTGGTGGGCTTGTGAAAACAGTTCTCAAATGAGAATACATATATATATATATATATATATATCAGGTGACAGAATATCTTTCTGGACAAAAAAGCCAATATACATCAGATACTAGCGGACCTCTGTAGCGTTCCATCTTGGTGGCTCATCTAATAATCTATGTTGCCTTGCAAACTCCGTTAGCATAGTTCGATTAAAGTTTATGAAGTTACTTGGAATTTAGTTTATACTACTTCGAGATAGTGTGGATAATCGCGGCCCATTTTTCAATAAATAATCTACACGTTTTGTAACTTCAAAGCAAACTCAAACCTGATATAAAAGCATTGACTAGAGGTGTTTCATAAAGTTGATGATATCTCATGTAGCGTAAAGTATTTAATCCATTATCCATTCCCAATCGTAGTGAAGTGTAAATATTTGGATAAATTAATCTATACTCATCTTAAAAGGTCACGATAAAAGGTCGCAGATTTCTAAACTGACAAAGAATGGGTCATAATTGTTCTCAATTTCATTTGAATACTGAAACACCTTCAATATATACCAGAAAAATAGTTTCATGTTCACCAAAATACTTTTCTTCTTTTGAGACTGTATTTATTAATGATTCCCGTCCCTTATATATATATATTTAATATTTTAAATAGTTTAATTTTTTTATCCCGGTGAAATATTTTTGGTAATATTTAATTATGCGTTTTTTATAAGATATTTATCGGCAGGTTTTAAATTTGAGTTCGCTCTATATACAGCAGAGCTGGTACTAAACTTTATTTCAACGTTAATATAGGGTTATTTTTGTTTAATGGAGGGCTTTTAAAACTTTGGATAGTGGGGGTGGTGTGAACTTCACAGGGGTTAACCAATGAAATAATGTGAAAATATTCATAGTTTATGTTAAGAATATCTAATAAAGTTTGGATGATTTAGTTGGTATGGCTGCCCTGAAAGCAAAATTTCGAAATGTAAATGCATTATTGGCTGAGTTTGTGATGCAAATCATGATGAGATAAATTTATTCTGTTAGGGATGACAAAGATAATGTGCCTGAAGGTTGTGATATTTCTTTTCACAGTGAAAATGGCCAGAACTTATCTTTTAACTTTGAATGTTTGTCAAATACATATCTTACAGGCTTAGAAATATGAGGTATATAAAGTGAAACCGAACCATGTCCAACGAAAGATGTAGCTCTGGCTCATAAGTGAGCTGTTACAGTTAATAGAATTTTGGATATTTTTGCACTTCAAGGTCATGATAAAATATCAGGAATCAAGAAAACTCATAAAAACGCCGAAGAAGTTACCTACATCAGCTAAATTTTTTCGTAATTGTAAATAAAGTTTAGTACCAGCTCTGCTGTATATAGAGCGAACTCAAATTTTTTCTTTCAATTATATTTTGATCCAAACACATTGATAACAAAACCTTACTTTGATTTAACGCAGTGGTAGAATTTGACAAACCACTCTGCGTAAAAATTTTTCACTATTGAGACCCTGACAACAATTTTTATTTCTTGAGGTCTTTTGCCTTGCTTTATGTGTTTCGTTTTCATCAGAATTTCATCAGAATACCACAGCTGTGCTTCACGCCGAAGAAAATTTTTACAAATTTTATCCACCGTCAAGAAGTCTAGAGGCTGGAAACAGCTGGTCCAATTATTTGGAACAGGTACTTTTTTTTTCATTTTTTTTCAAAGGCAACAAAATTTGCAAGAACTCATAACCAAAACTGTACCAATAAATTATTTTGGCCACTGCCCTTATATTTATTACTAACATGTTCCAAATACTTCATATGTTGCATGAATTTGCCTGTGACGTGATTGTTACATTATTCTTATACAATATTGATGTTTCATTGCAAAACTTTTCCAATTCCTTTAACAGTGTGTATGTTATGGGATAAAGGAGAAAGTTTATGTCTTTTCTTAAACTATAATACTAGGGTGAATTTAGCAGAAAGTTGGGACTGGAAATTTATTTATTTGACAATTATGCAACTGTACTATTAAACTTCAACCAACATAGTTAATAATTGCAAAGCTCTTTCCAATTCAAAGCTGGTAGAGATTAACTGTGGTTTAGCAGAAAGCCGAGTGCATGTCAATTATAATATTTTTTTGAGTGGTGCTTTTCCGATACCTCTGCAAATACTTCTGCCAACTGCCCGATATAGTGAAGGGATGTCTTACAAGCAACATTCACCAATTACAGTAACGTAATAGAAAAATAGGAAAGACCTTAGGTTTGATTAACATCCTCAATCGAAGAAATCAAGCCTGCAGTGTATATAGTAAATCTTCAATTCATGAAACATCTGAATTTCCTGTACGATCATTTTTCGACAATCCAGTGTTTCAAAGTCCTGTAGCTTCTCCTACCAGGTAAAATTTAGCGATTCAGGTCTTCACTTTATAACTATATTAAAACAGGTACTAGAGTGGAGCGCAACTAATTACAGAAGACACAGGATAGTTGCATAAAAAATATTGTACTTTAAAGAAATGAAGCAATATGTAACATAATATAGAGATATAAGGTTTGAATGATGGATCGCCGTTGCTATTTTTTTGTATAAGTTATTCACAACAACTTTTTTATTATCAGAATTGAAGAAATGTTTGTATGCACCCCACCTCCTACTTTAACCCCCACATTGAGTGCCCTCTATTCTTAACAAATGTTTAATAAGCGCCCTAGTGCTTAAAAGAAGAAAAGCGTCATTTTGTTAAAAGTTTTTTCATGGCAAACCTCCCCTAAAACAAACCTTTTGCAAACTTTCAAACGTTCTTTTCTCCATCATACAGAATATCATAGTGTTAACATTGCTTACACAAGCAATCACGTCATCATTTGACACCACCCGAGATTCATTTCCAAACGTACTAATAAATTTCATGAAATTCCCTGAAAACAGATGTAAGGGCGAGTATATTTCTCAAAATAATTTGCTGCCACAAATTTCGCAGCGAGCCGACAAAGGTGCTGAAGTGCATGTAACCTTTAGCAGTGAAGATTTTGAAAACGCGGACGATTGAAGCATTTTGCCTATACGATGCAAAAGTCGGTATACACATTATTGACAACATATGATTTATTTATTTTCATGGGAAAATCTTTATAATTCATACGTTATTCTATATTTTATATTCACTAATAATTACGTTTTACAACCTAGCATCAACAAATATTCCAATAAAATGCGGCTCTTTACCAAATTCTTGTAACACTACGCGTAATTAACTAGAGTATTGATCACATATTTGCCCCGGATGTTGTTCAACCCATCAGTGCAAACAGCTTATATTACGTTATTCCTCTTACATTATATCAAAGTTATCATTTCAGCGTTTAGTCGATGCTGAAATAACGTTACAATACGTTATATCAACATTACACTATAACGTTATATCAAAGTTATGATTTCAATTGTGTTAGTTATTTCATTTCAACGTATTTTCAACATTACTGTAAATATTAGTTCAAGGTTTTTGTGCTCACTGGGAGAGTAAATGAAAAAAAAAGAAAAAAAGTTGATGTTTAGATTTCTTGCTTTCATGAAAGCTTTAAGTAAAACCGTTAAGTTTATACGCATCTTTATATTTATTGATAAAATTAATAAAGAGGGGACACAAGGTGTTGACTTGGAAGTAGATTAACAGCGAAAATTGATTTTGAACAAGAGAAAAAATGAAATTGAAGGTGAATTGAAAACTCGATCAATTTTCACCACATTTTAAACCACCTTAACTTTAAGTCTTGCTATGATTTCTAGGTATTAGACAATTGAAACACTCATACATGCTTTTCCGTTAGCACCTAAACATCACCAAAACATCATCGCAAAACTTACTTTATGTGCTTAATTTTCTTAAAAATTCCAAACTTCGTTTATAAAATATATTTTACTTAAAAGTTTTAAAAAATACTTCAACGCTGTAAATGCTAATGGAACAAATATTTTCTGTAGTGATTGGGTAAGCAACAAATGCTGTAAAAGATGTAAAAACTAAACGTTGTATATCTGGGCGTGTAAAACATTGTTTTTAGATACCTTTAGGCCTGAGTTCAATCCTTCCTTGAGACCATTGATTTTCTTTACCAAAACTTAAATTGGACCTAACTATATCAGAACCAAACCCGGGAGCCTATAGCTAATAGCCTAAGCGTTTTTTTAATTTAGAAATAAAGCTTAGGCTCTTTGGTGGTTCCTACGCTGAAAATTAAAACTGAGCAAACTTTCTTTTAAATCATTGTGCCTAGATCTCCTTCATTTTTGTTTAAAGAATAAAATGAGTCTTAAGATGTGAAGAAATTGATCAAAACTTGCATCTATGCATTTGTTACAGCATTTTCTGCCCAACTGAACTGTTTTTATGGTGAAAGGTAACATATCAATGATTTAATGTTATAAACATTTGAAAGCGGCAACACTCGCCATTTTCACTCTTTTTGAGCAAACATGCCTCTATTTTATTCGAGTGAAAACATATATATTCAATTTTTTGAGCAAGTTTATTTCTATCAAATTTTATATATATCTCATTTCAATATTTTCTCTTATTTTCGAGAGAATAGATAAAAAAATAAAAGCAAATCTTTTAAATTGGTATTCATGTAAAATTACTACCGTCCGAAAACGTTATTTCCTTAGTAATAAAAACATCCAGTTTCCTAACCCGCAAAAATCTATATGGAATTATCGTATGCGAAACTCCCCTCGGATATCAACGCTTAGCTAACTACAATGAATTTTGAAAGGCTCTTGAAGACACTAAAATATTACGAAAATACTTTTACGAATATTTATTCGATGTCACGCTGTTGCTACTGCTGAAAAACTTTTAAAGTAAATGTCAACACCTTTATGATGCTAATTAAATTTGTAATAATGGTATCCATTTTTCTGAAATCTTTATAGTAGCTAATAAAAAATTTGACACCAAGATTCCGAAATCAAAATAATAAGAGGACAAAGTTTAAAACCATAGTTTGTATCACAATTAGCTTCAAGTAAAATTTCAAGCATTTATGTTTTCACCAGAAGCCTCTGCAAAATTGCAGAACTAAACTACGCAACTGTTAATACAACAAGTTAAAAATAGCAGCACAACTGCGATGCTTATGAAAAAAAAATTCGTTTTCTTGTTATAAAGATACGCAAAAATGTAAGACTAGACGCAGAGAGCATGTTTATCATTGTTTTCTTTACTGTCAACCACTAGAGGTGACTTTTCGGTAATTTCTTTTTAACTCACTTTATACGTAAAATTAAACTCATGTGCAGTATGGTCGCATGTCAGTTTCTCACCAGATATGAATATAATAAAGAAAGATCCACCAACAAAACATATCGTTTCAGTGATATAGAAAACAATGCGCCAGTTTTCACGCCTCGGCTAAAAGAAATACAGCAGTATAAGAACTTTGGAGTAATATGATTAACAGACTATACTCTATGTACCATACAAATAGGGAAAAATATACAGAAAACAAATTTTCACAGTTTCAAGTTTAAGTCGCATTATCAATAGAATTATGTTGAGTATTTTCTGTTGAAAAATTTTATATGTATTTTTCAAATCAAATTGGTTTTGAATCAATGCGTTACTTAGAATTACATACAAAGTAGGGCAAGCAAAACCAAAATTGATGATCTTATATCGGTCTAGTATAAATTGCTGGTACATATCATGATAATATAGTGTCCTCCGAATGTAGAAGTAACTAGGTCAACAAAATTTAAGATTGAATATAAAGATATTGTAACTAAAAAACGATGGGAAAAAAATTTAAAGCATTATTAAATTTTTTAAGTGATGTTAAGTATGCTGTAGGCAAATATTTTAATAAGAAATTTTTCTTTTTATACGACATGGTTGGTTTAAGGAAATTGAACTATAAATTCCAAATCTCGAAGATTATCTATGGAAATTAAGATTATAATTTTAGTATTATAATAATCTATTTTATTATTCAAAATATGCCATCTTCTTAGAACGTTATTTGTCCAGGTAAATAACGAATTTTACTTACGTCATTTTCCGTAATTACACCTGCGATAAAGGGTGATAAACATCCTGCTAACGATCCAAACGTGTTAGATATTCCCATAAGATTGCTACTTTAATGATCACTTATATCAAAATGATTCACAGAGAATCCTCCAAAATTTATTGAGACAAAACCTGATGATAGGACTAGACATTCCATGGACCATATGGTGTGATCGCATCCGGAGTAACTGGTAAGTACAAGAAATATGGAAGGAGGGTAGAAACTTAAATAAATAGATGAAAATCAATAAATATGCTTGTAATAATTAGAAATCGGCTTATCTATACTTGATAAAGATTTTTTTAGGAAAATAAATTTCACAAAAAGTCCTCTTCACTTTTAATTTTTAGATTCATAAAATTTCGTGTTTTGTAGTTTGAAATTATCTGGTAATGACGTAAAACATAACCTTTGATCTATTTTCAAATCATGCAATCTGGAAAGTTGGCCTCAAACTTTAATTCTTTAAATAGAAAATCTACGTTAAAATGCGTAAAAATAGTAAATACCTAAAATTGAGATTAATCTGTTGCTATTTTGAGTAGACATACAACAACGATACTGCAAGAAGTCTATGAAAACTCCAGCACACTTATATGTTGTAAATGCCGCAATAAACGGAAGAGTGGACAGAAATCCATTCTAAGACATTAAATAAAAATACTATGGCAGAAAAGTTCAATAAATACCCCTAATATTCAGTAAAGCAGAATAAAAGAATTTGTGCAGCTTGGAACAAGCTGTTATAGTGTCACAAATAACCGCGATTTTTACCAAAACTAATTAGGTGTACTCCTTAAACTTTCCCGATTGATTCTCAAAAACAATTTTAAAAACTATAATTTTAATAATTTTAAAATATTTGTATAAGTCAACTCAGGCATTAATAATTAAGAGTTAAAACGCTTGTCATGAGTTATAAAATTTTATTGAGCGACGTCTCAAGAAAAATGCTGCTCCTATCATCAGGCTAGTTTAGAATTAAAAATTTAAAGTTATTATAGGAATAGCGTAGGTTCGAAATAAAGTAATTTTGAAAAATTTTAATTAGTTTATTAGTTTATTTCGTTTGAAAAATATTTTCCTACAACACATTATTATGTAGGAACAAAACAATATGAATAAAGGCTGTGCATCAATAAGTATTAGATAATACTTATGGAGCGTCTGGTTGGTCGACAGCAAATTCCATGATGATTTTGAAATTTTTTAGTTGAGGTGTACATTTAAAATCAAATTTCATGGTAAGTTTCTATCAAAGATCATAGATAATAAAAGTTTCTAGTAAAGAGTGGTTTAAATTTTTGGTGTTTTACCTAGTCCATGTTCTGACTTGTTTAACCTCAAAAATTTAGGTACGTAGAGCAAACGCTTCTTGAAGAAAGAGAGTTTGATGGAGAAGTACAATAAGTAACTTTTAATAATGATATCTAAATTTTCAAGCTGGAGTATTTTTATTCTTGTAGTATAATACAATTTCTAAAATGTGGGTCAAAATTTGAATGACAGTTTAAGCTGATAAACTCCCTTCAACAAGTTCGCGATGTCTCAATTACTCAGTTTCAGCAATTCGTTTTAAAAGAACAAACTTTTGGAAGACATTATTGCTGAAAATTTGAATAGATTTTCTACTATTTGTTTAATTTTAGCAATTCTTCACGAACTCGATACTCATTTTCGAAGCGATAAAGAGAGAAAAAAGAGGGAGAAAAGGCTGGTTATCATTTTTAAATATTAATTATTATTTTACTTGCCAATTCTTAAGATTTTTTTAGTTTGATGCTAATTGAGAGCTATTTCATATGTTTTTTTTAAACCATGTGTTATTATTTCGACAACTCATTTTTTAAGAGTCAAGAACAAAAAAGAAAGAAGTGTAAAACTGTATTTTTTATCTCGAATATAATGTCTAAGTTATAATGCCTAAAGATTTCTGTGTAGCTAATGGGTTTAACTAAAATTGCGGTAAATTCATCTTAGATAAATAATAAGAGATTAATAAAGAATTTTATTGGAATATATATTTACCAGTGGAATTTATGTACCTGGGTAAGAAAAGGTTTGGGCATGAAGGAGAGAATTTGTGCGCACCAGAAATTGTTTTTTGCGTAAAATGTGTAGTGTAACAGAAGTTACACAGTAAAATGAGTTTCTAAAAGCGACCCTACTACTAAATTTATAGTTTATTGCTAAAATGTATAACTATTTCTTGTTGGTCTTCAGTTGAATATTTTTATGAATTCGAAATGATTTGAAATACAGATATATATTCGAACATTATAATTGCACTGACGTCACAGCATCAGATAAACCAATCCCATCCTCTAATTTATCTTAACTTTAATATTTGTTCTGCAAATCAATGTTACGAACTTTCCTTAGTTTCGCAAATGCGCCTAAGATTCATTAGATTATATTGCATCGTTATTGAAGTCGGCATCAATGTTTATAAATTCTAATATTTCTGTTGGAAATAAAATTGCTTTTACAAAATTCGGATATTTGATGAAAAAACATTTTTGTGTTTTCTAAAAAAAAAAAAATTTTAATTTAATAGATAGACAAACCTGGGCCAGTGAATACCCTAACACCGTTTTTAAGTAAGTAGGTAAAACTGTGAATAGCATAATCCATAAAAATCCGAAACTGGTATGTTCAGCTATGATGACCCATACATGAATAATTGTTAAGATGAATCCCCATGGTAGAACTGGCGCTTAAAATGATACGCATTTGTTATCGAGTAGCCTCAAATTTTCGTTAATGTTTGTTTTTTCTTTAAAAAAAATCACAAAAAACTTAGCGTAAAAAACGCTTTTTAAGCAAGTTTCAGCAAGACAA
>JAUZNK010099876.1:0-11946 GCA_035046665.1 Euphysa ruthae
TGCCGGAAATCAAGATATCACCTACAGCACCGTTAACTGTAAGCAAAGAAATGTTTTTGAGCAACCTGAAAAACAAGGAAAACATGGTAAACTTTATTGCTAAAATTCTTCAGCAGCATCAGATTAAAGTTTACTCCGCCGATAGTTATGCAGACCTACTTATAGCCACAACAGCAGTTGAATGTGAGCAAACACAGAAAACAGTCTTAGTAGGTGACGACACAGATCATATAGTTTTACTATGGCATTATTTGCCTGAAAATTATAAGAACATAATCATGCAAGCAAGAAACTTGAACTGGAATGTTAAGCAGCTGAAGCAATATAATGGTATCATGAACAAGGTGATTTTGTTTGTACATGCCTTTTTCGGGTGCGATAATGTCTCTCAACTTCACTAAATTGCAAAGAGCAAAGTATTAAAAAAAAACGAAAGGTTAATGCAGCTCTGTTCAAATGCATCCAAAGTTTTTTACTCTTCAGTGTCTACAAAATGTGAAATTGCAGCTGGAAAAGAATTCTTGATGAGTGTATACAATAAAACGGGTATTACCTGTCTTGATAAACTCAGATACAAGGCCTTTATGGAAAAATTAGCAAGTCGAAGTGTTGTAGCACCTCAAAATCTCCCACCAGATGCGGCATGTTACCACTTCAACCGAGTCTACCATCAAGTACAAACTTGGTTAGGAAAGTTGGTTAACGCAGAGGATTGGGGATGGAAGAAGGAATGAGGAAAGCTTACTCCTGTTATGATGACACAGACAGTTGCTGCAGAAACTTTACTGATATACATGCTGTGTGGCTGCAAAAAACATGGATGCGGTACAACTACGTGATTTTATAGATGTAAACACAATACAGTATATAACCTTTACTTTTTGGAATTAAAACTGTGACGTCGTAAAAAAAATGTTTGTGACTTTCCACATTCTAATATATGCGGTCTCGGTAGATAATAAGTACTCCCGGAAAAAGTATTTCCCAGTAGTGACTTATTTACTGGGAAATAAGTATTCCCCAGTACTTATTTTGCAATAAGTAAGTACTCCCTTTTAATAATTCATGAAGTGGTATGTTTTTTAACAAAAAAAATATTCGCTGTGAGGCGTTATAAAAAATTTGAATAAAAAATTGCATGTTTTTTTGATAAACACTATTTTTTTGTTGTGATGTAATGTGATATACGAAAGATAGCAAGTAAAAATAATCATGTTGATTTGAGAACAATAAAAAATTTTTTGAGAAGAAAAGTCTAACCAGAAGATATATTAAAAAATAAAGCACGGAAATCAAACTTTAGAAAATCATGTAAAAATTTCAAGTCAATGATGGACATCTTAAAGTACAATGGAGAAAGAAGAGCAATATTTGAAGATGATTGAATGGGAGATAACCGAAAAGCAAAGACATTAGCACCTCAAACTTTCAGTTTATAATAAACTCAACTTTTTCATGACGGTTTTTATCATTGGTTTCTTAGTGTTTGTTCAAGTGGACGCATTCAAATCTTCGATAGTCTTCACATTAGTTTTAACACGATCGGCAAAAAGATAATAATTTAATCTCTTTATAAACATTTTATCAGTAATCGAGGAACACAAATGATAACATTTATTCCTGTCCAGAAACAGCTAGATAGTCACAGCTGTGAACTTTTTGCAAATTGATTTATCGAAAAAGGATATAAAAGATAGCTGTGCTGCTACCGTGTGGTAACACATGTCAGTTTCCTTCTTTGCCCATCGGCTGCTGTGCTAGACTCTCTCACTTGACCTGTGGTGGAGCTCGCGTATTTTGAATCATGTATGCCACATACAACTTTTACCAGTCGTATTTCGCATTTTGCATACTCAAATATAAAAATATAAATGACGCGTTTATTTTTATTACGTGTCAAAACATTTTATCATACCCAATAATGAATATTGATCTTTTTACTAATTACCTCATACTTATTAGTACATAAAAAAGTACATTTACGATACGTTTAAAACTGTTTTACTAACTTTAATAACGCTGCATAGCATTGTATATTTGCGAAGAGCGAATCTTTTGTCGTTTAATGGCGGCATTTTATTGTGTTATGATGTTTTGAGTTTTAGAAACTTTTAGAAAACAGTAAACATGCTCGATGGAAAACTCAATGACATAATGCAGAGTCTAGTTGTAAAAACTAGGCGATGGAGCAGGGTACAATACTGCTTGCATACTAGCATAAAATCTCTTTTAACACGTCAAAATTAAAGTCAATTGAGATTGGTGAATAAGGAACGATGATGTTTTAGAATTACATTGGAGAAATTTTTGCTTTAAAATGCGTTGGTGCATTTTATTCGTGTCATAACACGCCAGTGATGAATAACCACACATGATCATATCAAATATCTATTTGTTTTTTATGGTAATTCAACTTTGACACGGTTGACATAGCAACTTATCAAATAGGTCATCTGAATTATCAGCGAAAGGACAATCTGGTGATAAAAGTTTGTCTGCTTCGAGGGGGAATTTACTTTAAAAATTTGGCTGAAAAAATATTTTTGATAATTTTAGAATTGAATTTCTAGGACTTTCCTTAAACTTATTAGCCATTCAGAGTTTTCACGTTGTGATTCTTTATTTCAATCAGTTAATGTATAGCGCTAGGTCTGAATTTTCAGGATTGTACGTTTTCTTTGGATTTTAACAAAAAATTGGCTGTATCTCATCGATATTTAAAAATTTTAAAAGCATTTTCATGTCGGATAAACATAAATTACTAGAAATGAAGTATTTGCGCTTTTGGGCTCTTGATCCCTGTCTCGGCATTGAAATTTTAAAATTCTATAACATTCGAATAAAGATATTTGTGGTATTTTCATTGTTCTTACAATCACGAATACAATACCTAGAAATGATTCAAAAACTATAATGCTTTTGATTAGCCGAGTTTTTGATGATGCTTTTCTTGAAGAATACTGATGATCCACATTTCCATTGCAAAGAAAATCAAAATTATCATTGTTTATAAGTAAATAATTCAGTCCAGCTCCAACATAAATCTATTTTAATTACTTTTAATAAACCACGTTTCAACTTAATTGCTTTACTGGAAAGCAACTTATAGTTAATAGACTTTTATCTATAGATCAAGGGTGTTAAATTAAATTGATGTAGTTAAAACTAAAGGTTGGTGATTTTTAGGAGCATACAACAATGCAAGAGCTATTTTATTAACTATACGACAACTGTCACTCCAAGAAATGATCCGCTTCACATCAATGTGCTTTTCTGCTTTGTACCAATGTAATTACCTGCTTTGTATCAATACTCGCCAGTATAGCTGTCATTTTGGCATAGCTTTTTTTTTCAAATTTATAACCAAAAAACAGACAAATTCAAAATTTTTTAAAAAATCACCTTCATTCAATAATTCTATGATATATCTGAGATTTTTAGACAACGATATTTTTAATAATCAATTTAATGTTTGTTTGATTCTAGAACGACCGCAATTACACCAAATGCAAAAAAAAAAAGATAGTCTCCAAAATTATAGTAAATAATACAATCTCAATTTGATCGCTTTGATTCAACCTCTCGTTATCTTGGTCGCATAAGCCCTACTGAAACACTACTGCTTATCTCAAACACCTTTCTTGCATTGTTCCAATTTATAAGTGGATTGAAAACCTATTAAAAATGAAAATCATCTAAATTTATTGCATGCTCCCTTTCTGAAATTCCCCCGCTCCTCTCAAGCAGAAAAAGATAATTTTGTCCAAGAACTGATGATTGTTAGAAACTCACTTAAAGAAATTTACCCAATGAAAAATTTTCTTATAGAAATATTCTATGGTTTAGCGGGAAGTAAAAAAACGAATAATATCATAACGATAAATAACAATATACAAGATTGCAGATTGACAAAAAAAAAAAAGAGAATGATGGTAATCACTGTAAAAATGTTGTAGACGTTTATTGACCTTTGTACTGTTTGTTTGTTTAAGCCTACCATACCATTGTATACAAAAATTGTTTATTCAGTTAAAGACTGGAAACGATGAACAAAGTCCATTAAGATTTTATTATATATATATCTGTACCAACTCAGATTTTAACCGATAATTTAGTTATTGAAAAGAGAAAGTAGACGAAATTTATAATTCTCGTACAATATGAAATTGTTCGTTGCTTTATTACTTGTCACACTTGTGAGCTTTGCTGCAGCAAAATCGGGTAAGCTTTTGAATTAATTTGAAGCAACCAGAAATTTCTGAGCGTGAGAGCCATACTCTGAATTTCAGACCGTTAAAATGTGACGGCTAGTAAATTCTCAGGAGTTTGAGTAGGAGAAATCTAAAACCAATTAACTTAGAAATCAATTCCTTTAATGCTATGTGTGGTTTTGTTAGAAATGAAATCTATCCACGAACGTCATGCTATTCCGTCATCATAAATAATGTTTTAGTTAGATGAAATTTTAAAACGAAAATTAAACAAACTTTGAAGGACTCCACTAATGTTCAGATCATAACGAAATTCCATTAATTCGTAAAAGATAGTATTTATTTTTAAATAAGAGATTTAAGAACCAATCTGTTTTCATTAAAACTTGATTCAAAAATTTCAAAATTTATTGTCTATTTTTAGATAAATAGGTCTGTTTTGGATGGAAAAATTTTAGTCGTGACTGTGGAAAAGTGTTGTAAATTTCTTTTATCAGTTATTTTAAATGTTATGTTTAGCGAAAAGAAGAAACAAGGCAAAAGCATTATCTGTTGATCCTACTCCTCAAGAAGTAGTAAGTAAAATTATCTGTTGATCCTACTCCTCAAGAAGTAGTAAGTAAAATTATCTGTTGATCCTACTCCTCAGGAAGTAGTAAGTAAAATTATCTGTTGATCCTACTCCTCAAGAAGTAATAAGTAAAAGTATTAACAGCTCTTAAAAAAACCTTGGTTTAGAGAAGTTCTCAGAAAATGTTATTCACTTAGAAAAAATTTTATCATTTTTAACCTTGTAACTGACTAAAGTTTCCTCCATTCAAAAGATTTTTTTTGTCGAGATCACTTCTCGGTATTTTTTAAAAAAGATAAATCATTTTTGTCGTTTATAAACTTTTGTCTCATAGGTTCTCTTTAACTTTACGGATTTTACCCCTAAACACGTGCTGAATAAACTGCCTCCAGGACATGAAAATTTTAGTGTATTTGTTATTACAACTGGGGTTTTTTTTTACAATGTAGTCATTTTTTAAAATGCATTCTTCTCTGGAACTCAAAACATTTGATTAAAAGAAAAACGAAGTTTATTGCTTAAAACACCATGTGAATAATATTTTATTTTTAATTTTAATTTTTATTTAACGTATTTAATATTTTAAATGAAGCCAAGGGGTTAAAATCATAGTACATTAGCTATTGTTACAGATCAATGTGAGTTAACACCACAACTTAAACGTTAGAAGCTTTGGTTGTTTCTTAAATATTTTTGAAAATTAAACTTCCATCTGTTGATTCAAGTTTATTTTCATTTTTTCAGTGCGTAAAGAACTTCTATGCATGCACGAAAACAACCTGGCTCTTGCCAAAGTGTTTCCTTACGATGAACAAATGCCTTTATGCTTTGTGTCCAGCTAAACCGGTAGGTATTCAAATATCGATTCTTGACAGTGAACTGAAATCAAATAGATTATTGAAGAGAACTATTCAATTTAAAAAAAAAGAAAGGAGACTTTATAAATTTCATAAATTAAAACATTTTCAGGAAAAACTAAGTACCCTTTTTTGTAAGGAGATTTGGCATTTCTACACGTTCATTTTTTGTAAATAAGCATAAATTTTGTATGTCTACACATTCTTGATTTTTTCTTTTTTTTTTTTTTTTTTTTTTTTTGTAAAGAAAAGTATATCTGGAATGGATATAAATTTGGTACGTCTAAACATTTTTTTTTAAAGAAGCGTAATTTTAGTATATTTAAAAACGTAAGACTAACTGTTTTAAGAAATCTAAAGTTGATTTAAAAAGATTTCATGCTCAGATAATTTGGAACATTTTAAAATATCTTTACAATATTGAGTATTGTAAAGGAATTTTACCGCAGAAAAAACTTTAATATTAAAAATTTCACAGTATGAAATACCAAAAAAATGAGTAACTTTTCCAATTAAATCGATTGGTTTTTCCAAAATAATGGTTTTTCCAAAAGTTTATTTTTGTATCTAGGGTACTGATCAATCGTTTAAAACATACAAGTCATCATAATGTAATCCATAGTCTAAACTAATACGATCTGAGCAAATATTTACGGTCCTAGCATTGAAAAAAAATGTTAATGATTTCATATATATTTTATAAAATGTGTATTCTATGATAAATTTTTGCATGATCATTTTAAATTCATCGTAATTTTATACAAGAAAAGTGAATAATTATAAAGCGTGACTTACGAAAGTTTATACATACATTTTTGGCCTTGTAGCATAAGCGAGAGTTTTTAGACGTAAGTAATTAGTAGTAAGGGACAAAGGTTCAATCATGTGTAATTCAATAAAGTTCTTTATTTTTTTAGTGTTTCGACAAAGCACGTGAATGTGTAATCAGTAGTGATTTTTCATTAAAAAGTTTAAAAACCTGCTATACCAATATGAAAATATGCTTGAAGAAGCAAACCTGCTTTTTGCTTGACTGAGCAGCTTTTCCAAAAAAAGTCGCCAAAAAGACTACATTTTTGACGATTAGACTATTACAAACAATTACACCATTATACCTACGAATTATATTTAGTTTTTTGTAAAATTGATTTTAAATATTATGTCTAAATAGCATTTAGATTTGTTTTTTGCTAATCTATGATACACCCTCTTACCATTGATGTTTAAATGTCGCTTAGAGTGAGTGTCCAGTTATAAAAAAGTAGCGCTAAAAATCATTAAAATATCAACTTGGTTTTAATAAACTTTAATTATTGCTTAATAATTTTTAATAAATTCTACAAAGACTTAGGGTTATTCAGGGCTCTAACTATAGCTACAAAGTAAATCGAAATATTATGATCGCCTTTATCTTTTTAAAGCTTATTTGTACAATCTATCTGAATAAATACCAAAATTTGACTACAAAAAATCAAATTTGTCTTACAAAACTCGAATTGGAAAGTCAGAAGATCATAACAAAATTTGTCAATACAGCTACCCATGCATTGTTTTGGCATCTATACCTTCTTAAAACTTCAAATATTTTAGGAAGTATAACTATAAATTCTTGCAGAGATCAGATAAGGATTTTTTTTGAAAACCTAAATTTAGAACGATCTAATTAAAAATAATAAATAAGGTTTTACATTTAATGGAAATTTTTCTTTTATCTGTGGTACTAATCATGAAAAATTCGATACTTTTTTTTTAAATAAAATTTCGTTAAAAGTTGCTACACTACTACTACACTACAAATTTGATATCGTGAGATTCGGCTTTCGTCCGCATGTCTTCTTTAAATTTATTTGTTTTTCGATCATTTTTCTGTCGCCGATCCATTATTGTTCATTTCTTACAAATGTGAAAACTAGCGCATGCGTATGTGAAACAATGAAAAATAGTATTACCAAAAATCATAGCAAAATCGAAAATGTGTATTTTCATACAGTTTAGACGATCCAATTAAACATTACTTGGTGATAACAGTATTTTGAATGTGAAAACAGTTTGGATTCCAAAAAAAAATACATCCACTGAACATGCAATAATGCATGTAAATGAAATAACTAATGCTTTTTCTAAGAAGGAAATGTCACTAGCAGTTTATATTGATTTACCAAAAGCATTCGAAACTGCAAATCATACCATTTTATTATAAAAATTTGAATAAGAGGAAAAACATCTAAACAGATGATAGCATTTTCCAATGCTATTATCAACCCTACCTTGATATAACCCGTACAGGAAACACAAGCAATGCTATATCAACTTAACCTTGATATAACCCGTACAGGAAACACAAGCAATGCTTTTCATTATCTGAAAGCCGTATTTTTATTAATCACGTTTAAATTGAATTTTTCAAATCGGTTCTTATTAAATTGAATAAAGCTGCTCCTTTAGGTAACAGCGAGAACCAAAAAGAAAGAAAGATATTATAGAATTCCCCGTACTAAATCCACTGTTAAAAAAAAAAAAAAAAACCTCGCAAATCAGGTATTAGAAATTAAGAAATATTTTCAGAGAAATGATTTCTTATTTATTCGAATCAAGATAAAGTTGAACTTTCAAAGTTGTTTTAGTTTAGGCTTTAAACTTTTAAAATAACGGCTTTCACTTTAGCCAGATTTCGGCTTAAAAAGATCTGTTTTTGTTCTTTTTAACAACGAATCACCTAGGCCTAGTTATTAAAAAAATATATATATATATTTACCACTGTTGTAATCGTACCATTTCTTTAACCAGCAACCCAAAACTCATTGTGCAACAAATGTTTAAACTCTATTCTTCCTTCCAAAAGCAAACCGAATTATTTATATGATCTCAAAAAACGCTGTAATCGGCTGAAATAGGCTGGCAGCCAAATTTAAAATCTAGAAACAGGATATTAAAACCTTTACATAAACAAATCATGAACGTACGAAAAACTTTTTTTTATTCCAGCTTTAACTGAAAAAAAAAATTAATTCAATGGCTCCAAATTTTATGGGTTTGTACAATCAAGGTCTTTTTAGATGATACCAGTAAATATTCATGCGCTAATTCAAGCACTTCTTTTTGCTAATAACTGAAAAACTCTGTTAATAATTTCTCCGTCAGGAAAACCTTTGGTTTTTCCACTTTTGAATTTGGAATTGTTTTTGTTTTATCTGCAATTCATCGTCACTAAGCTTAAGAATTGCATTTCCAATTCGTTTATGAAGAGCTCCAAATTTTTCCGGACCAAAATAATTTCTCTGAATCACTGAATAGTGGCCACCTTGCAGTAGTATCATTAATAGCAGTATCAGCATGAATTGGACAAAATACGTTTATTAAAATATTTAGTCTGTATTTTGTAGTAAGCCTTATTAGAAAGACGCATCTAGACTTAAAAAATAGACCTTAGTGTAATTTCCATGCAATTTCTCAATGCATTTAAAGTTTTTTGTTTGCACCAATGGAGCGAAATTAAACATTAATGAAGAAGTAGTTCAGTAATAACCGAGCTCGTCTGATTTTACAAAAATATTTGACTTTCTTGCAAAAACTTGGTTACAATTTTGATTGCTAATATACGAATACTGTTAAATGTATTTACTAAGATTAAAACGGAAACTGAAAACAAAATTTAATTATTTCCAATAAAATTTCCTTTTAATTAGTTGTGAAAAAAAATTTAACGATGCAATGATATTTATACTTAGCATATTTTGATATAATATTCGCTGATAATGGTTGATACCTTGTTTCAAAACGGTAGGTTTATATTACTTGAATTACAATTTCAGTCAAATAATACAAGTCAAGGCTTGTACAGAACTTAAAGAAACAAATTTCCAAAGAGTAAATTAGAAAATATAGTATTTTTCCAGAACCTAAAATTTAAAATATTGTTTTTTCCACACAAAACAGCCAAAGGGTACATAAATTTCCAGACATTAAAAATTTTACATCAAAGCAGAAAAAATAAGACATAAATAGCAATGACGCATAGATATTACTATATCAAAAAAATACCTTTTTTTCTAAAAATACGCGTGATTGTCATTTACAGAAAATCTTCTTTAAACATGGTGGTCCTTTAAACCAGCTTTCTCTTCTTGATTTGGAGCTCCTCCAATCGCTACTTCAACACAGAAAACTGGTTGACCTTCTCTTCACTTTTTCTTTTTGATGCATTTCCTTCAACGACAAAATGTATCATATTTTTTTTTCTACTTTCTTCATCAGGTCAACAAATGATGAATCCAATTTTTTTATTGTCTTCCATTAATGTGTGGCAATGTATAGCGATATTTTTAGATTAATTCGTTCACTTCAACAAGTTCTTTATCTTTATGTTTTGCTTCAGTAAACTTCTTCTGCTGGTACTGATGAATTTCATATCTTTGTCTGGCAAACTTGACAGATTTCAGATTCTTGTTTTTATCTGGATGGTGTATGGTTCGATTGTATTAACTCAAAGATAAATTTTGATGAATCTTCTAGCAATGATAGTGTTCTCCCCAATGTTATCATTTAAAACAATATTATTATGATTGAAGCCTCTTTCTACGCTGGCTTGCCGTGATTCAAACATAAACGATTTCTGAAAGAATAAATCATCTAATCTGCATTCATTACTTCTAATGAACTTTTTCAGGTCAAAAAACAATTGGATAAGGTTTTTCTTTATTTTCAAGGGTAATGACGTTTGGGTTAAAAGCATCAGCGCTCCAGGCTATCACTGACAATATTGACTCTCGCTTATATATTTTGTTGATGATGATGACGTTGATGATGATGAGTTGATGATGATTTTGATAAAGGTTTGTGCCTCCTCTTTTATTTCAGCTACTTTTTCTGGCATAATCTAGGTAAAGTAAATCAAAGTCTAATATAAAGTACAACATAATTTATTTTAAGTAGTCCATTAATAGATAAATAAAAAGTTATATTGTATTCAACCCAATTATTTCTCACTCTGAATTTACTTTTTGTTCACTATGAACATGAGAAAATCTTTTTACAATCACGAAAGAAATCTGAAAAATTTTATTACAAATATGCATAATGGTTTAGACAGAAGTCTCTTTTTCTTCCCTCAATAATGGCCCTTATTGGCATTACAGCAACCACCATTTAAAAATTCAGCTCAAGTTGAAGTGCTACCACAGCCTTTTCGTCAGACGAACAAGGCGTTATTAAAGATAAAACCCAATACTCCAAACAACAAGTAACACATTTCAAGTAAAAGAAATCATAATAATGCTTTGTTTGTAAAAGTCTTTTCATCGCACTTTCTGCAGCAAATCAAACGTGTGTTCTGTTCTTCAGTTAGAAGATTTTGTTGGGTATCACACAATAACTTAACACTGTGTATTGTAACATCTGAGTTTGATAGATTAAGTTTGTAATGTTTGAATCTTATTTCGGTTAATTGTTTCAGTTTTTTTCAAAAAAGAAAATAATTCTAGTATTGAAAAACAGAATCGTTTTTAATAATTTTTTAGATCCTGAAACACACTCCTTGAACCAAAAAGTTCAAAAACAGTGTGTAAACGAAGATTTCAAAATTACTTCCCAGTCTCCCCCAACGTTTTATTTTTTTTTCCATTGCACACCTTGCATCTGAAGGAAGTTGAGATACTTTCCTTCAAAATCCAGATATTGAAGTCAATCTTTTTCTCATTGAGCCAGCCGTCATTGAAGTATGTCTGTTTTTGCTCTTTCTCCTAGACATTTCATCGGTGTAAGTTAAGATAATTTGATGTTAAAAACTGAATCAAACTAAAACAGGAAATGATCAAATGCAGATGTAACCACCAAATCTGTGCAATATAACATTTCAATTAAAACTGATTGATGAACTTATTTTTTCAAGTGGTCTCACGTTACATCAATCCTAAGAATTTTGAAACGAAATTTACTTCCTTAACATGATGCCATTCAATATTGCTTCAATAACGCATTCAATATAAGGTCCAAACATTTCCTAACGATTGACTTGCTTTTTCACCATTTAGATTTTCTCTTATTGCAAAAGCGAAAAAGCGAAAAAGCTTTGCAGATGGAGCTCATGTAACAAAAGTGCGAAAAATTCTCTGCAGTTTTTTTCTATCTCATCAGATCTTTGAGTCGTAATTCGGGCCAAAATTTGTACCTAATTTAGTGCCTATATTTCCATATTTTGTCTCGCCTCCCCATTTCATTATTAATAATATTTGAGGTAAGTAAGTAAGTAAGTAAGTAAGTAAGTAAGTAAGTAAGTAAGTAAGTAAGTATGTAAGTAAGTAAGTAAGTA
>JAUZNK010099898.1:0-28366 GCA_035046665.1 Euphysa ruthae
CAGAAATGCTATTAAACCCCTCGGACAAAATGTCTAGCCACTTCGTAATTCTGTTGGACATTTTCAACATTTCATCGAACATTGTCCGATGTCCAGCCGTTATATTGAGCCTTGACATGCACTTTCACCAGTTTCCTTCTGAGTTCTGCAGTTACCCAAAAACTCTGTTCTATCAGATGGGCAACAGTTATCTTAGACCATGATTTGTGGGTTACATCTTTCATTCACACAGCGTAGCCATCAAACACAACAGTGTCAATTCAAAGATTTTGACTCTTATCAATATACAATTCTGCAGAATCGTGCTAAATTTCTTGTTCCAGTTGCAACACTATAGCAATGCTCCTTTGTCGGCTATAATTTTTCCACCAGGAGAATATTCCCTTAGTGCCACTGAATTTAGAAGATATTTCTTGAAGATTGCTTTATTTTTGGCGACTCTTATGAGAAATGTGATGTAGGATATAGTGTCAGCTCACAGAAGAAATATCTTTCGATCTCCGTTTTAGGCTTTCTCTCTACTGTCACCATTAAACGCTAAAACAATCTATCTAGATCTCTTCTTGGTCAATGGTTGTCGAAGAAGTAAAACTCTTGAGGTTAGCAACTTGCTCTTTTCTTTTGAAAGAGCAAAATATTTCCAATATAACTTTTGCTGTATTATGGATCCAATTCCAACTTCGTTTGCCTATTCTTATTAAGTCAATGATTACGATTGATATGCTAAAACACTTTTGACTTCTTCTTCTGTCATAAAATTATTATTAATCTAAACTAAATAAAGAATGAAGGCAGAAAAAGGAAACAAAAATCTAACAAGGATAATTAAATTGTTATATATTTCACACCATGAATGAAACTGCTATTGTTTATAAATTATATTTAATATTGTGAAAAGATAACTTTTCAAAAAAGGCAGATTTATAACTTGCTGGTTTATAACCTACCTACTTGATTATTAACTTACTAGAATTCAAATTGTAACATCTTCTTTGAGCATGACAAAGGGTAATAACTTAAAATTATCTACATTTAATTCATGGGGAAAAGAAAATATTATAGGATTTAAAACAGAGTTTTTAAATGAAGCTACATATATCAACTTCATGTGGTGCAAAATTTGCACTAGAAATGAAAAATCCATACTTTATTGAATCTGAGAAAAAGCAATTTTAAATTTCTACATTATTTTTGCCAATGATATAATTACTCTCGACTCTTGAAAAATGGGACGGGAGGTGTGAATAATTGGAGGGTTTGAACCTTTTGTTATATTTAACAATAGGAGGTGGGAATAACAATGTCCGGGGTGAAAATTTTTCAACAAATTAACTATCGGGGGTGCACGGTTATTCGGGAGTGTGATGTTTTAATAATTGGTAATAATTTATTGTTAAATATTTTGAACAATATTTAACAATGTTAATCAATTTATTGTAATATATTATACACATTGTATTGCTTGAGTGTATATTGGCCTTAAATGAAAAGTCTAGACAGGAACCAGTTTCATAATAATTTGATTAATAAAATTTAAAAAAATTCTTTTGTTCTGAAGTTCTAATTTCGAATGAATTTTTCTGCTTCAAATTTATAAATTTATGTGGTGCTCGACCAATATTGGCATTTTTGATTTTCTATTTTAAATCAGCGATATATTAACGATATCTGCATAAATTCATGTTTAAGATATGGAAATTCAATTACACAGCTTTTATTATATGTATATTTGATTGTCATATCAATAGTTTATAAAAAATATAGATGTAAAACATAAATATATAAATATAATATTTTTTGTTCAGATTTTAATTTCCAGATTCTTCTGCGTTTGGAATAATTCTTTGAACTCTTTTTATTTGAAGTCATCGACAAAATTCTATAGATGCACATTTCGTTTTGATCTTTGGCATTGACTCAGTCTAAACAGAACAAAATAAGTGAAGAACTACTGTTTATATTTATATTCTTGGATTATGGCTGATCTGTTTGTATTTTATTAACCCAGGAAAGTATAATTTTTATTTTGGGTTAAAAGTAGAACAAAGACAACAAAATAATATTAAGTTTTTAAAAAAATAGACAAAATAAATAATCAGTCTCTGTTAACCCCATAAGCGTCGGGTTTATTTTTTGGCTGGAATACCTACAGCATTGGGTTATTTTTCACTATTTGACAGATTTCAAACTGACCTACTAAAACAAGTGTAGAAGGCAATTAAAAGATCAAAAACATGCATAGTTAAACATAAAATATCCCTGAATAATAAAATTCTAAAAAAATCCAATAACATCAGCTAATAATTGTTTATAGTTAAAGTGAGGGTTTGAGTGCTTATATTGAAAATTTTAAATAAGAGTAAATAAAGGTCAGAAACATGCATAAACATAAAATCAATATATTATCAATAAAAAATAAGGGTCACATAAAACAAATGATTTTTTTCCAAATCGAGAGCGCTTTGTCTTAATATATTGTTTGCAACTAAACCGACCTTTCCGCAACAACAACGATTCATCAATTGATATATCCCACTCAAAGAATGTCATTGATTGGAAGCATTGGACCAATGGGCCTACTATGGGTTGAATTTTAGCTGATTTATTGTATCCCTCACCTTAATCATTATTGTTACAGAAATGTAGACATTTCTCAAGTAATATTGGTTTGTTTTGTTTTCGTCTAACCCTGGTGTTTCAAACAGTTCATTCTTTGAATAATATAAATGTTCTCTCAGTTTGTATAGGAGACGATAGTAAATCAAGACAGCTAAATACAATCGTATATCATTTTGGTCAATTGGCTCCCATTTATATAATCTCGAAGAATTAGGGAATTCTTGGCTGAGAAGAAATTGTTTAACATATAAATTGCTATTGGTAACTATAATGTCAACAAGATCATCTGCGAAAATAAGTTCAAAAATGTCAGTCTGCTTGCTGCCGATAAGATTAATGTCAGTAAATCCTGGGAAACTATCAAAAGTATGCCTCCTCAATGGTGGAGTTGGGGCTATTTCAGTCCATTGAACATTGGAGTATAAATTTTTTTTTTTTTTTTTTTAGCTTTTTTTTGCTCACTTTTTGACCATTTGATTTGTTGCAGAAACATGTTACAACCAGTCATTTGCTCTTTCTGCTCTTATGAATTGCTGTGTTATTTCTTTCTAATTGAGGTGTGATCCATGATTTTTTACAAATTTATTATGTCACTGAAGATCCAAGTTAGTTCGACCAGATGATGACCATGACTCAAGCTCTACCAAATTGTTTTTTTAATGGCCAAAAAAAATTCTACGGACGTGGTTTAGTTCAACCATAGTGCAAACTCGTTTTTCTTCTTCTCAAACTAATGAACATGTTTAATGCCATTTGTTTGTTTATTTCAAAAAGTTTTGAAATAAACCAGAATATTTGTTTACAGGCACACATTAGAAGAAGTTCACTCCCAAATTTTTAAGGGGGCATTGCTAGTATAAAAGCCGGCACCACAATAGCCTTCCAAAAAGGCCAGGATTATAACTCCATTAAATTTTCAACTCATTGTTGTCAAATGACGGCAAACGAGAAATAGAAAGGGAAGGGAACTATTACCTTTTACTATTGCAGCCTATCACAAGGTAATCCCAAAATGGCAAACAGTGCATACCCCATTTGCTACAAACTGTTTGACAAAAGATGAAAAACTAGAAAAATTACGCTAATTGAGGTGTGATCCATGATTTTTTACGAATTTATTATGTCACTGAAGATCCAAGTTAGTTCGACCAGATGATGACCATGACTCAAGCTCTACCAAATTGTTTTTTTAATGGCCAAAAAAAATTCTTCAAAAGTTTTACTTATGTAAATTGTTTTTCAAAAGGGAACAAATTATCAAACAATAACCAAAATAGTCCAAACATCGTTGTTTACAGCAAAAACATGCTGGTGACAGCGGCGTATTCAGGCCGATTTTGACAACGATATATCGGTACATATAATTGTCATAATGAGTACTTTTGAGAGACTGTATTATACTTTCTTCAAATAATTATTTAGAAGCAAATCAGTTAAAAACCAAACAAACGATCAAAAAAATCAAAATCTAAACAGTTTATTTCTTTAGTAAAGATTAAATTATATTTAATCTGTATATATGCCCTCCCCTCTATTTATAATAGCGCCATAATCGTAACAAGCAAACTTTCTGTAAAAGATCATCACATATAACCTCTAGTATAAAAATCAAGGGGATGATAAATGTGATAAAATAATAGCGTTTAAGCCTATTAAATAAGTAAATAAACCCGAACCGCTTTGTTTTAAATAGAGATAAAGGCAGAAAATGATTTAATAGTTTGAGTTTAACTCTATGATTATGCACATTTAATGAGTATCCAAGGTTACGACCTCAGTTAAACCACAAATATTAAAATCTGCATATTAAGAACGTTATTTAAAGAAATTGATATTCGATGTATTTGCAAAATAACATATTCATAAAAATGCATAATAATTCTATAAAAGAAGCTACAAATAAAGTGTGTGGATATTATATTAATAAATTGATGATGTGGTTGTAGGTAATAATTCCTTGGAGATGATTGACATGTTTTGCGATCTAAGAGACATGATGAGTGCAGGTGGTGGTGCAGAAGAAGTTGTGTTGCCAAGATAAGATGTGAGTGGAAAAAGTTTAGATGACTTAGATTTGTTAACTGCTAAAGCACTCTAAGGAGAAACTTTATTATTATAGATTGTAAACAAAGAAGAACTATATGTGATAAAAAAAATTAAAATACGGTGTTTAGAGATTTATTTGTTTTTTGTTGTTTCATTTTTTTAATAAAAATAATATATATATATATATTTTTTTTTTTTTTTTTTTTTCTTTTTTCAAAAACAGAAATTGTTACATAAAGCAGTTGATCAAGATTTTTTTGAAATTTCAACCAGCCAGTGGATCGGAAACATTATATATTATTCAGTAAGGCCTAAGTGGATATTTAGCTATTCTAGAGTTACTATTTAGAGCAAAACCAAAAAAATTGCGGCGTGCCTTCAAACCCCCCAGCTGCTTTAGAGAGCACAGATGCTCTTATCAATCTTCTATAAACCGGTATGCCCAAATATTTCCTGGATATGTTACTGGGCGAATTTGTCTCATTTTGCTTCTGAATTGAATCAATTTACAGATTACTTTTATTTAATCAATCATGAAAGGTCAACACGAAGCAGCGGTTATCTTCTTAGATTACTAAAAGTTTAACTTGAATCCGCAAGAAAGTCAGTAAAATGCTCTTGCAGAAAATTTTTTTAAGAAATTTAAATCTGAACTTAAAAATCATTTTTTATAATCTAATATTTTATATTGTAGCAAATAACAATCTTTTTAAATAAACTTTTAATTTTTAATTTATTACAGGACACATTGATAACAAAAAACTATTGAACTGTTTCAGATCTCCAGTCACTGAATCAGGCTTCTGTTAAAATAGCACTAGTATTACTAAGCACCATTATGTTACTTTTTTCCCGTCTACTCACAAATTCTACTTTCTCTCCATACTTCTCCTGAAGTTTGAGGTTCATTCATTTTGATTGAGTAAACTGTCTGAGTAAACTTCTTCATTTTGTCTCTGCATAGTCTCTTGAAATTTTTTTCCGCAATAAAAGCACTGTTCTTTAAGGCCAAACTTTTCTACCCCAGATCTTCTTGCTGTGGGCTTTATTGGACAAAGCTCATTTTCAAGGCTCAATTTCTACGGCTATTTTTCGTTTCAGGTGTGATTTGTTTTTTAAGAAACTTCGGCAGGATAAATGAAGGAACTAGCTGCAGTTTGTGTTCCTCTAAATTTGTTCATTTTAAGTTTCGAAGCATTATCAATAATGGTGTTTAAGGGAAACCTGCAGTCCTCTCTGCTCTGGAACCGAGAACCAACATGATTCAATGTATCACCATCCCTTAATCCTTCCTCGCAATGAATGTACACCTCTACCCTAGCAGGTCCTGCCAACATATTTTATGACATTTTAAGACATCTGAACTAAAATGAAACCAAAAATAATATGTTTTTAATACAATACACATAAAAGTTGTTGCATTCTTTACATACAACTAACAGCAAGCAGTTGGACACTGAAACAAAACCAGCTGCGGTTAAAACAAAATTCGTATCAATTCAACAAGCACTTATCTAACCTCCAAATTATATAAGGCAACAAGTCTTACAAATCCAAAGAAGTTTTTAAGACTAATCTTGAAAATAAGCAACAAGTCAATAAGCTATATTATATACATTTGTACAATTTCAGTTAGTCAGTACTCCTTACTCACTCACTGCCAATTGTAACAACAATTCTAGTTTGTTTTTCTCACATGACGTCGATTTTTTTCTTCTAAAAAAAGCCTTTCTACTTTCCAATTCTCACATGACCTCCAGTTCTTTCTTCTAAAAGAAGTCTATTGTCCAATTTAAAGGGAACCTCGGCATCTTTTGCTCTTAAGCATGTTTTGCCCCATTTTTTTGACATAATTTGTGCAAAGAAGATCATGTCTGCATTTAATTATATTCCTAAATGACTCAATGAGAGTTGGTAAAACCAGTTAGGTAGATAAAAGCAGTAAAACTAAAACTTGTAAAACTTGTAAGTTAAGTAGTATTAAATTATCATTGCTTCCTGGCGATTCCACTTGAATGATAACATTATTTTTTTTAGTTTTTTTTAATATATATAATTTTATATTTTCCTTCCAACATGTGCTTAAAAAGTGAAATGTTCTCTTGAAGTTTGGCTTATGAAAAAAAATTGGATAATCTGTTATTATCAATAGTTTGATAATCTGATGGAACCATTGATCTTGCAAAGTTATCATTACACTGTTCGAAGAGATCACGGACAGTTGCAAAACGATCCTTTTCCCATCATTGACAACGGGTACACGTATTTATTGCATCATCAAAACACAGATGTTGAGGAATAAATGCATCACGTGACATAGTTGCCATAGACCAATGAAAGCGTATAACTCTTGTAAAATAGTAACTCTCAAATGGGTTATTTTTTCTGGTAGTTGTTCAACTGTAGTGGCGATACAACTGTTTGTATATGTCAAAATCTGTTCCATCATAACTGGATTGAAGAATAGATCGAATGATTCACGTGGAGTTTTAGCAATTTTAGCATATGTAGATGGTCCTGGCTTGCCTTTTATAATATTGCATCTACGTTGGTGACCTGTTCTTAAGGGGATTTGATTAGTAAATCTTTTTTTTTTTTTTTTTTTTTTTTTTTTTTTTTTTACTGGAGCCAGTTCTCAAATAATTATATCTTTGTTTGGTATAGGTAGGTTCTCATAATTATTTTCATCAAGAATTTCCACTGAAAAGTCAACAATCGTCTTTTGCTCTTTTGCATAGAGCATCGTCTTCATCAGCTAAAAATAGAGAAGTAAATACACTATCATGCAGTAAGTTATATAATACAGACAAAGAAAAATCACCCATATTGCATAATGTAATATAGAAATACTTCTATGATTAATTATATTACAGATATATCAGCTGTAAATATCTTCTTCTTCTCCCTTTCAAAATTAACGTCACTCTCAAATCCAATGCCTGCTTCAGTATCATCTTCTTTTCTGTCACTCGAGTCAAGATAATTGCCATATAAATCATTTAGATCTTGTGCATTGTTATCCTCATCGACGAATCTCAAAATATCTGCAACAGCCGCCTCAGAAGAAGCGTTTATTAAGTTTCATTTGTTTACTAGATGAAGCCATTTTTACTTATTATTACTTATTGTTGTATTTTATTGCTGTGTTTTATTTTATTTTTATTTTATTTTATTATTGTATTTTATTGTATTGTTTATTATTGTATCTCCAACAGTCGCCTCAGAAGAAACGTTTATAAGTTTCATTGGTTTACTAGATGAAGCCATTTTTATTTATTATTGTTGTTCCTTTGCTTATAAAATTTATATAAAGTAAATAACAAAATTGCCAGCATATATATATCTATATATAGTATTGTCAATTACGATATGACAATGAGAGGTAATTAAACAATAATTGCTAATTAACATTAATCAATTATTAATTACCGATAGTTAATTAAATATTTGTCAGTTTATCAAAAGAAAGCAATCTGAATAACAGGAACTAATATGAAAATGACATGCAAGAACATATGGGAAAAAACATATTTGTAACTACTATAATTAATCATAGGATATAAAATTTATATAAAATTTGAAGAAGTTGACATAAACAGTTAATAAGTTATATTAAAACAACCATAACAAACAGCCCCCTCCCTCCCCAGTATGAATATAGGGTTAATAGGTTGACTGTTGTCAATCACTGATATTTTCATGATGGCATACTTTATTTTCTTCTATAGTCTAATAGGAATTCAACAAGATAAAACATGGAGATATATGCATGGTCCTAATGCAAACTATATAAATTCTGACAATCAACATGGTAATGCACAAGGACTGTTTTTAAATGATCTCACCATGTTTTTATTTCACGTTAATCAAGATTGAAGAAACTTCTGCTTATAGATTTTGTTCTGTAAACTAGCAAAAAACACCTTCCAACCCATGCTAGCATGGAAAATTGACATTAAACCAAGACTGATGATTACAATGGTTATGGTAATGAATGAAATTTCTGGTTTTTCTCCTAGACAAGGGGAATAATTTGAATAGGTTTTGAGTGACAGTCTCCTGAAGGGCAGAGGAAGTGACAAGAAAAAGACAGCTACCCATTGGGAGAGTTCTTTCATTCGTTGAAACTTCTAGTTTTCAGTTTATACAAGGAACTCAAGATGAATATTTTTTATTTAGGGATTTAACTTAGTATATAAAAATGGTGTGGCATTAAAAACTGCTTTAAAAAAAAAAGAAATGTCAAGCAACTAGAGTTTGACAAAAAAGAAAACAAAAATACAGAATCATATCGGTCACCAGCTGTTTCAAAAATAACAAATCTTGATTGATTACAAAAAATGCATGAGAGCATTTGTTTACTTCATATATATTTATATTATATATACTATGTTAAGAAAAACATAGAAAAAAAAATTCTGCTGAATGATTAATTTAATTGTTGTGTTTTGTAACACAACTGTTATTACATAGTCTTATCACATATTTCTAAACATATTCTAACTTAAGGGAACTTGTGAGAATTGTACATTTTATCACACCCAAGTATTTTGGACTCCTTTTTTCTTTTTTTCTCATTTTTCTTTTTTTCTCATTTTTCTTTCTATATATACATATATTATGAATACACATACACCATCAAAATTCTGCTATGATATTTTGCCCAAAATTAGATGGTGGTTTCACTGTAAATTCAGTCATCAAGTGGGCTCGAACCACATACCTTTTTACTAAGTTCTCCGTAGTTCGCCATGGATCCACAAACAAAGCTGATGGAGTCCTATTAAATCACATATGTTCATCAATCCTTAATGCGCTTTCTCAATAACTACTTGTTATTAAGTTTTTTCTGAAATTTTGCACAAAAGTATATGATCATGAATTTTTAAAAGCTACGATTTTCGATTTTGAGCAAAATTCTTATTTTTTCGATACTGGACTTGAATACAATTATTTTAGCCCTAAAATCATTATTTTATCCCTAAAATCCAAATTAAAAATTTTTTTTTTTTTGAAATTTCATTAATTTGTGAATCGAAAAATTAGTAAATTAGTTTTTTCCAAAAAAGTCTGAATATCTTGAAACTTTGAATTATCGCGTTATCCTGGGAAATATTATTTGGCTTGTATTGGCTTGTCTGAACATGCCTTTAAATGCCTAAAATCAGCAATATTTGATTTTTATCATAAAATTGTGCTTTGAATCGTGTTAGGTTATATTATTTCATTTCAAACATGAAGGCACGGCTTAACATGCTCAAAATTTTTCAGGTTTTCTTGGAATCATTTTATCAATTTTTTTTTGAAAATTATCAATCTTTACTTTAAGTCTAAAATTAACATTTTCAAATTTTCCAAAATGGTTTAAACATGTCTTGGAAGAAAATTTATATTATTCATTATGAAGTAATTTTCAAATATATGTTTAAATTTTTTTGCACATAATGAAAAATAATGGCATAATTGCAAAATTCTCCCAGACAAACATTAAAATAGAATAAAATGTTTTGTTTGATTATTAATAGAACAAAGCTTTGTTAGTGTCTTTTTAAATAGTTTTATTAAATAAAATTAGAATAATAAAAAGTTATCTTTGTTGTATTTGATTTAAGAAAGTGTGGGGGCCATTAGTCACTTTGAGATTATTGTCATATTAATTAATTACATTACATTTTAATTACAAAACCAGTTTTGTTATGAATTAGAATATACTTGTTCAGGAATACTGTTTAGAGAAATGTAGTCGTTTCAAATGATTGATAGAGATGCTATTAAAATATTTATATATTTAGTTTCAATATATTCTTTGTAGTTTTAGGTTTTTCTAATTTTGGCATTATAATTACTTGTCTAAAAATACTTGACTAAATAAATTGATTTGTGATTTTCAAATTTAAAAAGGAGTAAAAAAAAGAAAAAGATAGTGTATGAAAGACTTATTCTAGTGTATTTTTGACACTTTGTATCTGTGTATCTATAGATTTTTTTATTCTTAATCAAGCTTTTTTGTTAATTTTTGTTTGAAAAAAATTTTTTTTTAGGTAAAATTGGTGTTGATGAAAAATCTGGTCAAGTTATTCTTCAAGAAGTAAAGAAAATTTTGGGCGATGTGACTGGCGAGGAATTTACTCTGATAATATCTATGCTGACAAAAGTGAAATCAATTGCAAACAATCCACAACATCTTGCAGATCTTATAACTGCACAAGCTGAACTTGATAAGCCTTTTCAACCTAGTGAACCAGAGAGTCTTGATCGCCTTATTACTTGTACACGACAAGCATCCCCCTTTTTTATAAAGGGAGCTTCATCAAGCAAATACCTGGATTATTTATTTCAAAAAGTTCTTCCTGTTTTGGATGATATAGTTACTACAGAAACAGGTGATTATAAATACGAAGTGTTGAAACTGATTGTTGAAATGAGCATCTATGCCACTGAAGATAATGCTAAAGAGCACATTGAAACCATATTTGACAATCTGATAAAATACATGCCGTTACCATCCGATGCTGTTGAAGGGGAATCTGATGAAGATACATTGCAGAAATTGAATTTTTCTTACATAGAATGCTGGATGTATGCATTCCATAAATTAGGTGCTAAATTTCCTACTTTCTTAATTAGTGATGAAGCTGCAGAAAAGCTGAAAGATATTCGTTTAAGATTGCAGTATTGCGGTCGTATGGTGCAGGTTTATATCAAACAACTGAGATTGGTGCTTAAAGAAAAATCAAAATCTGAGTTAGCTAAAGGGGAGAATACTTTGAAAGTAATTGCATTAAGTACATGCAATGATATTAATACAATGATTAAAGATCTCCTGCACAATCCTCCATCATATAAAAGTAATGCTGTTCCTTCATGGAAATCAAAAACGAGTCCCATCCAAAAAACAGATGAGAGTGTTGATGAGAAGCGTAAACGTGCCGGTATTACTCCAATTACTCTGGATAATCTTTCACCAAAAAAATCACGTGAGTCTGGTTCAAGGGTTTATACAATGCCAGATCAACGTAAAGGTATCCAGATGAGTGCAGATTATTCTCATTCGCGTGGCAATTTTAATAATAGAAGAAGTGGTAATTTTAGTGGTCGATGGCAAAGCCACAATTGGAATAAGGGTGGACGTGGACGTGGGGGTCAATCTAATCAAAGTTTACATGAGAACTTCCTCCTGCGTTAATTTTATTTGACGCAGATATAATAATGAAAAAAGTTTAATCCTGATTTGCTGGAATGCAGATAAAAGCATGGGAGTTATGTATTTTTTTCAGATGTACTTTTTTGAAATACTGATGGACAGATAATTAGGCAGAGAATATCAAGTGAAATTGTTTCCTTTTTTCTTGCATACTGTGTTGAAATATTTAATATATTGTCATGATTTGTTCATTAATGTATATCATGATATTCAGTATTAAATGTTATAAATTCCATTTTGTGTCTTTGTTGCGTTCTTTGGCTATTTTGAATAAAATTGAAATAATTAAGCATTAAAGTATTCGTTTTGAATACATTACAACTTGTTGGCTGTCATAAATGAGAAAACTTATTTTAAATAATTTTATTCTGTTATGCTGTATGAATCTCGCTTTTTTGGCAACGGAAGGGGAATCTCAATATAGTGTAAAATTAACATCTTTCTGCAACCATTAATTTATTTTACTATATTAACATGTTTATTTAAACTAATTTCGAAAATTCTGTTAGTTCATATTACCAGACACTTCATTACAAAAACCTGATTCAATTATAAATTCTGGAGAGAAAAAATAACTACTGGATGTTTTTGGATAATCCAGCATTCTAACTAGTTTTATTGTATCATCTTTCACATTATTTAGCTTAAATTTTCGATAAATATTGGTTATACTTTTTGTTTTCTAAATATTCTCTTGAAAATTATATTATTTATATTACGGAAACAGATAATTTGTTTCAAAACTTTGTGCTATTTAGTTGTCAATTTTTGCATTTCTAAGTTCTAAGTTTCATTTTTTGGAAAAATAACTAAAATCAAGATTTTTATCAAAAATTTTGCCTTTTTTTCTCAGTTTTTTTGCATAATATTCATTTATAATTCTAGACTAGAATATTTTGTGAATAATACGGTAATTGCATTTTTTGCTAACAAAGATGTGTTTCATTTAATTTGATTATTCTGATTTTTTTGCTTACTTCCATTATTATTTATAACTGATAAGGTCTTCTGCTATGGTTAAAATAAGAAATTTTATAAATTTTATGCTTTGAATCCATCAGACTTTTCCATTTTACGTTAAATTTTTTAAATAATAAAAATGTTGGCGACTCTTGTCGATGTTTTTAACCTAATTCAAAAGGCTTAATTATGGTTTACTGCACAAGCTGAAAACTTTACAACTTTAAGGCCGAAATATTAGTTTTTTGCCAGAATAGAAACCAATAAATATATCTATTATCTTTTTCTTTATTGTAAAAAAGAATTCAAAAAATTTCAAGCATCACAAGGATATTTAAACAGATTTTGGTTAATTGTATTTGTTATTTTTATGAATTAAACCCAACTAGCCAAAAAACCTCATTCCATCATGTCAAATTTGGCCAACAATTACGAAGTTGTAGAATCATAAGAAAAAAAGTGTGTCAGTTTTATTTTTTGAAAGAAAATATTGTTTATTTACTGAGCATAAATTTTCCCAAACATGGTCATTTTAATTACATTTTTGTAATTTTCTTCAAATTTTTTCATTAAATCTTTTTTATAGATTTTGCATAAGGCTGGAGAATGATAGTGGATAACTTTCCATGCATATGGCCAAAATTTTCTTAAGACATACTGTTAGAAAATATTATTTTATAATATCAAAAAAAAATTTTGAATCAGTGTCTGGTCCCCTAAACAGGGTAGTTTTGGTCTGAGTAGCAAACTTTTTTTTTTTTTTCTCTGGAGGTTTATGCAAGTAATGAGTTTTTATTTTTGTCAAGGAATGATGTTTTTTGTTTCTGCCAATGATTATAATTATGTTAGAAAATATTGTTGAATTTCAAGCATGGAATTCATGTCAGTCCGTAATAAATTTTCTCTACAACCTTTAATTTTTCTGAAATTTTGCCCAAAAGGTTAGGGTCATAAGAAATCGAGGTTATAGATTTTTGTAATCTGCCCAAATTTTAGACCTGAAATCAAAACTTTTAATAAAAATTTTTGAAACTGATTCATTAACCTTTTTTTATATTTTGCATGAAGTTAAAGGAATTTATAAGGAATCTCTTGACCCATATGGTCATCTGCTGAAAATTATTTTTCCTGAGTCCTGGGTCCCAAAATATGTCAAATTTGGTTGTAAAAAGAAAGGAATTTTTTGATCTTTCTTGATTTACAGAACGGAAGTTTTTTTTATGTTGAACTTTTGTTGGTGTTTGAAGCTATTATTTATAATTACTTTTGCATTTTGGCTTTTGTAAAAATGTTATCAAGCAGGACACAAAAAAGGTAGTCTTTGAGCTAAAAACAACATTTTGAAATTTGATCAAAATCTTATTTTGATCAAATGATTATTTTTTGGATTTTGCATGGAGTTAAGGACCATAGAGGCGAAAAAGGTCTAAAATTATTTCATCGTGTCTGCCATTTTAAAATTTTATTAGGTACTTGCCCATAAACTTTAAATTTGTTTCAAATTTGTTGTTTTTTCATTTTTGCTTAAGAAAATTTCTCATTCTGATGATTTAAGAAAATATTGTTTTTTGTTAATTTGTTATTTTTTCCATTTTGAAAATTTATAGGACCTATAGCCTAGACCCCAACTGTTGACATTTCCTCACATATTGTCAACATCCCTCATATCAAATATATATTAGATTTAGATTCTGAGCTTAATTAATTTCGTGATACTGCTCTTTGCCTATGGGACACGTTAATCTGGACCAAGATTAAAATTTGTTATAAATTATGTTATCCGAAAGTCCAACAATCACTAAATTTTGAATCTTTGGTCTAGCCCATTATTGAGAAACCGAAAAAGCTCAATTTTTCTTCAAAATTGGATTTTACTGTTTTATTCAGAAAATTATTTTAAGATAATGAGGAAATTGTATATGATTGTTATACAATATTATTTGTGATAGTTTTAAAGTTTTAAAATTTGGATCATTTTGAAAACTTTTTTAACCCATACTGAAATTAATCAAATTTGGTCCACAAAATAAAATTGATAATTAAAAAAAAATAATAATAGATTTTACTGACATATCGTATGATGTGTAATGATAGATTTGTCATCTTGTGCTAAATAAACTATGAAATAAATTAATAAAAATCAATTAAATTGTCTCCTGGGGTGGGGGGTATCAAATCCTCATCCTCTTATTTAAAGACCAGTGCTCTACCACTGAGCTGCAATCTACATAAGCTATCTATTGGTCAAATCTTTTTAGTCTCTATACTAGCCTTGAACAAATTTTAGCATAGTTTGTGATTTATTGGCATAATAAAAATTCTGCCTGTTTTGGCATCATTTATATTGTTGTTTTGTGTTGAGAAATTGAAAAATATAATGCATATATTTGTACTATTGCCCATGAACATAATTATTAGAGCTAACAATTATAAATTCGATCCATTTTTGGACTCCGAGCACACCCAATAGAATCCTATGAATTCATGTTTAATCATCTATTTGTCTTTCCAAACACTTTTTCTCAGCAACCTTTATTTATTTTTCTCTGAAATTTGTTTGAAGTTATTGCATCATAAAGTAGGAAAAGTGAAAATTTTTGATTTTTGGAAAACAATTTTCTTTTTAGTTACAGGACCCGATTATGCCTATGTTAATTTTAGGTCTAAAAGCAACATTTTAGAAATTTAGATTTGATCATTTTTTATTTACTTTTATTTTTTATTATTTTTTTTTTTTAGTTTCAAAAAAAAAGGAGATATTTAGAAAACAATCAACGTTTATCAAAATCCGTTCATTTTTATTAGTATTTTTAATACTGTGTTAAGTTGGAAAAAGAAAGTTTTCTATTAATCTAAATAGGCATTTTTCAGAATCTATTTTGTTCTCGAGCCCATATATGATGCATTTTATGATTTTTTTCAAAAAAAAGTTTTTTTTAGTAAAATGATTAAAAGAGGTTATTTTTTTCACCCATGTGGCAGTTTGTCAGGATATTTACGTTTTTACACAAAGTTAGTTCTCATTAAAGGCAAATGCTTTTACAAAGATATATAGTTGTTTTGTGTAGTGGCATCTTTTTCAAATATATACTTTGTAAAATATAATAAAATAAAGTATCGGAATCTATTGAGTCGAAATATCTTTTACCTTATTCAATGACAGTTAAATATTTCTCTGGCTGTTTATCACTTAACTGTTATTTTAAATTTAAATTCAGAATAAAAAAAACTTAAAAATAAGTTGATAGTATAAAAATGAGTGATGGTAGGAAACAAAAATATGAACCTCTACAACAAAATATTGAAGAATTTATTGAAACTTCTCGTCAAATCGGTATTATGGTAACTGACTTCCAACCTGGTTGTCAAGACATTTTGAATACAAAAATCAATTGTCTCGTTGAAAATATGCAAGAAATTGAAAAAAGTAAACAATTAGTTGCAGATGTTGAAGTTCCACCAGAGATATTTCAATATATTGATCAGGGCCGTAATCCACAATTGTATACAAAAGATTGTTTAAAAAGAACATTAGTTAAAAATGAAGAAGTCAGTGGAAAGGTTGAGGCTTATAAAAACTTTAGAAAAACCCTTGATGAAGAGCTGAAAAAAGAACTACCACAAACTATGCAAAAGCACAGCCAATTTAAAAAGCAACAATACAAAGTCTGATTTTTTTATAATCTTGGGATAATAATTGGTTGTTGACTTAAAAGAGAATAAAAAATATTTAAATTATTTTACTACTTATAATATGTGCTGTATTTTTTTGGGATCATTTTGATTGAGTAGTAAAAAAAGGTAATGATGATTTGCTGAATGTTAGAAGTGTTTTCACAAGGTATATTAACTGAAATATACTTTTCTTTTTTGCTTTTTTTTTTTTTTTCGTAAAAAATTGTTGGCCTTTTTTCTTTTCTTTTTTAAATATCAAACACCCACAACATTATCATCTCCAGCAGCTAATATTTTTTTGTACTCGTGGTAAATCCTATAATTATATAAAAATACCTTTTTTCCTCAATAACCATTATTTAGTTTTTCTGTTTTGGCAAGTTGGCTATTTTTAAAATTGTTTTTTTTTTTTTTCTAGTGCCCAGAAAGCAAATTGGTCAAATTTTGTTCAAATTTTTTTTTGTCCAAAAATTATGCTACTTCAAGTAAAATTCATGCTGATGTGGAAAAATATAATTTCTGATGACCTTAGCATGTTGGTTATACATTTTTCTTTTATCATGACTTCCATTGGCGCCAACTAAACAGAAAACTTTTGCTGCAGTGTTGGAAAAGGTGCTCTGTCAAATTTTGAACCTTTGGGCAGATATTTTTGAAGTGAGAAGCTCACTAATTTCTTAAAATAAGAATTGAAATAAAATTAAAATGTTTAAATATTATGAAGGTGCTATTAATTATTACGAAGGTGTTTTTCATACTTGATTTGTTCTTCATACTCTATGATTTCAAAAATCGTATAACCATGTATTATAGTATTTATTATATAAGTGTAAAATCAAGTTATCTTCAAAAGATGATGTTGCGTCACCTCTTCATATCAACAATTAATTTACTTTTTAATAAAAAGCTTAAAATTCTGTTTTAGCTATTATTCAAGTTTTTATTTAGTTTGTATTTTTAATTTACAAGGAAGGCCTCCAAATAGAATACATAAGAAAACCAAAAAAATTTTGTTATTCAATGCTAGTAAAATTTACCTCATAAATTGCACCAGTGGATTTCTTTGTATTTGTGTCAAAATCTTGATATGCTTTGAAGTTTTTCTTCATGTTAAGCACAAAAAGAAAAAAGCAAATTTTATAATAATACAATTGTTGAGCAGTGAAAATAGACCGTATTCAAAAATTTTAATAAGTATGCATCTGAACCTTACTGTGACTACTAATCTATGTGTGTTATTTGAATATTTTCAAAACAATTTCTGCAATAGACTCTGAATACGCTTGTTTTCATAAATTTGATTTCTTGAAACATCGTTCATTTCCCTGAATTACTTACAACAATTGTTCACATAATCCCTCTATTTTATAAAAATCTGATAAAAATATCGTCTTAGGAAAAATGCTGTTGTCATTAGAATTTTAACTCAATTTAGAATTTAACTCAAAAATTTCTCTTGGAAATTAGGGTAAGAAAGGGGTTATCCCTGTTATTTGGAATAACCCAGTTGGATAAGGAAATAGTCCAGTTAATTAAGAAATATATGTGTTGTCATATGACAGCTCTATTTGCCAACCCTTGTTGAGTTGGTTATTATTTAATCAAAATAATATGGTCTTTCTGTTGAGGCACTACTATCTTGCTACCTTCAGGTACTAACATATAATAAAATTCAATGAATTATTTTCACTCCATAACCATTTCAAATAGTGAACATAAAACTTTTCAGGTTTTTGAATCACTATTGTTGAGTTTGCCAATTTTCAATTTTTAGGATTTATATGATTTTGCTGTTTTAGCAATAGTTTCTAAGCTTACCTACTTCAGTTTGCTCTCTATGGTTACTACGTTAAGTCATTTTCAATCAAGGATATTTACTCAATTAGTACCGCAAAAGTTAAAAAAACTACTTGAGAACAGAGGTAAATTTTAATCTTTTTAACCCTTTCATAACAATTGAAGTCAGTTTACAAATGACAAGTGAACGACACGGCATTCCAATAATGTTTTTGAAATCTTGTTATATTTGTTATACATATTGTTAATTACTTTTTTGCTTGGTCAACTATATACTTGTCTATCTAGGACATTTAGATGTATAAATTTTATAACATAACAGTCATTTTACTTTCAAAAAAGAAGCTCTTGATTTGGCATTTCCAAAGAGTAGTTTTGCCTCTATATTATCTTTAAAGTGAAAAGAACAAAATGAGTTTGTTCAGTCAGTGAAAGAGTTGATGAGATTACCTTTTTTTAAAAGTAAATTACGATTTTTTGATTTTTTGTGAGAAATTATGTTCTGATTATATTAAAGTTTTTTATTAAGAGAATATTCTTTTGGTATGTCAACCGTTTTGAAAATTTTATTTAGATCCGCCCCAAAACATGTCAAACTTAGTCCAAAAATTATTATTTTGGTTTTTTTCAAGAATTTTTTTCTAATTAGGAAAATTTATATTTGAAATTTGGTCGGTTGTTTTTTATGGGAACAAAGTTGACAAATTTGACTTTTAAACATGCCTTATGCGTCTTGATTAAAATTGTGATCATTTGAAGTATTAAATAATTTTGAAATCAATATTTAGAGTGCTGATAGTCCCTTAAATATTTTTGATAGGACTGGTCCTGTTATTCATTAATATGCACTAGTCAAACTAGCAAAATTTTGATTTTAAAACTTAAATTTTTAATGTTTAAACAAAAGTTCCTGGAGGATTTTCTTTTTTTATTTTCTTCATTTATTGTCTTCATTTAGATTACTTTATTTAAATATAGCAACAATCGATATTCAATATGACATTAAATAGTTCTCGTAAAGTCAACAAAACCTCACTACCACAAATTGAAGAACTGAAACGTGGAAGACTTGCAAAAGCTTTTGATCTTTATCATGATTATAAAAAAGCTATTGCAGATACTTTTAAATATGTGAAAATAAGACCTATACGCGCAACTTTCCAGTTAACGACAGTTAGTCTGATACTGTTTGCATCAAATCACAATCCAGATTTTAAAAGCTATTGCAATACTCTTTTAGAAGCCTCCAACCAACATTCTCTTATCAGTGATTTAATTCGAAATAAAAATTCAAAAAATGAAATCACAAAAACAATGAAGTTTTATTCAGAGGAGAGACTGACACGTTGGAATTTTGGATTATTTTCTTTAATAATGTTAGATTCTAAACCAATTTATTTTGATGGGATTGAAAAACATTGTAAAGAAGTGGGCTTGAGGTGGATTTACTTAGATGATTGGAAACAAAGATTTGTGGACATTGGTTTTATGGATAGATGGTTTATTTTAAAACAAATTATGCTGGATTTTGATATAAACGAAGAAGATTATTTATAATGACCATACTATCTTATTACTGCTTTTGTTACCAATACTGCTTGGTATAAAAAATGATATCTTAGTTCTAAAGACTTCCATCCTTTTATAATTTTATCAGTCATTCGCGTTAGTTAATCGAAAGATATATTTGACAAATAGAAATCTTTAAACCATTCATGATTGTGATCTCTTCAGTGTGTTTCCTTATTTAGTTTGGGTGCAGCAATTAAAAAGTTTATTTCTAAAATTACCAAAATAGTTAAGGTTTATTGGGTGAGATTTAGAAATTTTGATTCCTTCTGAGAAAGGTTATAGTGTTTTAAAAACCCTAAAGTGTTTTTAATCTCATTTAACTTCTAATGTATTGATCATAATGACAAATAGAAAAAAAAGGTATACCACTTTTGTGTATTTTCAGAATATTTGAGGTGGTAATTCACCATGAATTGTTTTTATTCATGCATCTTAATGACGTTTTTTTATGGCAAAATTTATAAAACATTTATCTCATCAAAAATTTTGAATTTATTTTTATAATACCAGCAGGTAACCATTTCAAAGTGTTGTATTAAATTTCCTTTTAAAAAAGGGGATTAATAAAGTAAAAAATTTACAGTACTTTTACAAGTACTGTTAAATTTTTTGTACAAGTATAAATCTAAAAATAGTATGCTCAAAGTGTACAAGTTTTTGTCAAGAAAATTTAGGTTCTAGGGTAAGATCAAAAACTGTTATATAATTTTTTGCTTAAAGATTCAACGATTTAAAACATGTATTAGAACACAAATTTTTAAAACTAAAACTTAAAAAAAAATTTTCAAGGCGTTGGCATATCATACAAACTACTTAGTTAGTTCTCAGAATTTTCTGAAAATAAAGCCATATTCAATAGCTTGGTAACTGCATATTATTTGGGTGTAATAGTTCCAATGTTCAGATTTTAAATCAATGTTTGATTTCTTTATTAGCCACTTTATATTAAATATAATGGAAGCAACAGTTGAAGAACAACCTATGGAATCTAATCTTGTGCTTGCTGAACAACCAGTTATAGGGAATGATTGCCCTGCAGAAGAAATTCTAATGGAGAAGGGAGTGGCAACTGAAGAAGAAAAAGTTCTTGCAGAATTTGAGAAAGCATTTAAAGAACGTTACACTGAAAATGATGCTGAGTATAATTCAATTTTAAGTAAAGAACTTATTCCACCTCCTATTGTAAACAGTTTTGGCTGGAGCGGTACTTCAGACAGACACGAACATACAAACAAATTCAAATCAAGAAATGATAAAAAATCACAATCTCCAAGCCAACCAAAGTTATTGGAAAACATGAAGCGTAAAGGCATGTATGAAAATTGTTCATACTATGTTTTTTACTACTAATTGTTGTATGTACTGCAGAGGTTGTATATCACTAGGTGAATTCAAAGTCATTTAAAATTTTGTTGTATAATATTTTAGCTATATATTTTAGCAAACAATAACATTCTAGAAATATTTTTCAATGCTAAAATTTTTGAATTTCTCTAGAAGCTTTTTAATTTTACCGTCCAGTGGAGTTTGGTTGCTACTATGTGTTCTTAATCTTATCATCCATTGGAGTTTGGTTGCTACTATGTGTTTTTAATCTTACCATCCACTGGAGTGTGGTTGCTACTATGTATTGAAATGGCTTGAATTCATTAGTTGATTTTGATAAATTTTAGATAGAGAATCATTTTTATTTTTAGGCTAAGAAAAATCAATTTTAGCTTTGCTTTCAAAATAAATTACAAAATTAGCTATATGCTGATATTTGCAGCCAATGGTACATACCATTTTCATAAGAATCAATTTATGATGCTCCAAATTATTAAATTTTATTATTCCTTTTCAAGAAAGAAAATTACTTCATACCTTGTGATTTAGAATTAAAGAAGACTGAATATTCTAAGAATATTCTCTGATTAATTTTTCTTACAAACTTGATTTTAGTATGTTTAATCTTAATATTCTCAGGATAAGCAAATTTTAATTTGTCGTAAAAGGCAATTCTTTGCAGGGAATTTCTCATTTCAGTCCAAAATTTGCTTTACCTTTCTGTTTCTATTGAATAATGTACCAAAGCTGTGTCGGAAATCTAAAATGTTTGTAATAAGTTTATTATCCATAACCATTCTATTAAATCTTTTGGAATACTGCTATGATATCTGGAATAAAAAAGAATCTATCTAAACTATCTAGTAATACTCCACTTTCATTCAGATGTTTCGATAATTTTGTAAATCTAAATTTCAAATATAAAAGCCAGTGCTATCTATATCTGGTCCCTTAATATATTAATTTTGCTCAATAGAGAACTCTACTAAGTGTAAGGCTGTTTGATTACTGTGTAGCACTTTGATATGTATGTGTGAACATTGATTGATGATTATTTTTTAGATTTTGAGGAGGGAAATAACAATTTATTAATTTAAGAAATCAGATAAAACCTAATGAAAAGACAATTTGAAAGGCCTAATTTGAAGGCTGTTTGAGTGTTGGGGTTTTCTGGATGTCATCTATTCAAGTTGAACTGATGCAGAAAGAAGCAAACTGTGAGCATTTGAAGAGAAATAAACAGTCCTGGAAATCTGTTTTTCGAAGATTGGATATGGAAAGAATCTAAACAGGAGTAATATGAAAATTCCTGTCTGCTCGCCTTTGCAATTTCACTTTGCTTCTGGCAAAATTTTGCTTTATTAATTGGTATGAATTAATTTTGAATTTTTCATGAATTTAAAAGTCTTGACCATCTCTAGAATACTCCTGTTTATATGACCATCTCTAGAATACTCCTGTTTATATGACCATCTATAGAAGACTCCTGTTTATATGACCATCTCTAGAAGACTCCTGTTTATATGAGCATCTCTAGAAAACTCCTGTTTATATGACCATCTCTAGAATACTCCTGTTTATATGACCATCTCTAGAATACTCCTGTTTATATGACCATCTCTAGAAGACTCCTGTTTATATTACCGTCTCTAGAATACTCCTTTTTATATGACCGTCTCTCGACGACTCCTGTTTAATGTTTGTTCAAAAAATTAATAATTGTTTTCCTAATTAACAAAACCGCCGTGATCACCATCTCTAAACTGCTTTAGAAAGGAGTCATAATGGACGCCCAGGTTCCAATTTGACTTGTTATTTTTTGATGATTTTGTAAATAAATATATAGATTCTATAAAAAAAAGTAGCTGTTTGCTCATATTTACTAGCTCTTAGTAACAGTTTTTAAATTTTTTTATGCTGGGAAGGTCCCAGCATAAAATTTGCCATGAGGCAAATGATGTGATGAAATCTGATTTTTAAAGAAAAAAAAGCTTGTTAGGCAAAAAATAAGCTTTTCTTGAGGTATTAAGTTTGTTTTTAATATTTTTTTGAATAGTTTATGACTAGAAGTCAGCGTTTGTGAATTTTTCTCTGAATCTGCATATATTAGATATTCAAATTTTTTGCGTGAAGTTTCCACATTTTATCAGAAAAAATTTATTCTTAAACCTTTGCAAACAATGCGAAAATGTGGTTTTTCAATTTTTTTTTTTTTGATTTTCCTCAGAATCTTCTTTTATAACATTTTTATTCCTTCTTTTTTCTTCAAAAATATTATTTATGAATTTTTTGACATGTTTTTATCGTGCTACATGTTGAATTCGGAACTAAGTAAAATTTTTCTTTTTTTTTCAATAAATTTTTTGATTATTTCACTTTTCAACCTTTTCGTAATTTATATGGGCCCAAGGCCCTGAAACATGGAAAATTTTATCTAAAAATTAATATTTTTATTTCTCTCAAAAAAATTTATAATATTGTTATAATAATAATAATAAAGTTCTATCAATTCACTGCTGTTTGTGCTAGTTCTTGATATCTGTCCATAATTATTCATTGTTTTATCTCTGTTGAAGCCAACAGAGTTTTATAAAATCACCATGTCATTCTACCTGTCAGTTCGTCACTGCGTAATGCATTTTCTCAGTAACAGGTAGTTTTTTTCTGAATTTTTTCCCAAGGTCATATAGATAAGTGGAAATTTTAGATTTTTAAATAAAATTCTTGTTTTTCTTTACTGGACCAGTATCTTATAAATAACGTTCTAAAACTTTTTCTTAAAAAACTTCTTAAAAATTTAACATGAAATTACAGCACCTTAGGGGAAATCTTTTTATGGCCAACTATCAAAAGTTCATGCTCCTAGACCTTGGGCTCCAGGTCTGAAAAATACCAAAGTTAGCTCCAAAACGGCTGATTTTCTTGAGATATATTGATTATTTGTATTCTAATTTTTTTATTAAATGTGTAAGTAATATTTTGTAGTAATAGAGCAAATCAGCTTTAAAAATCACGTTGCTTGTAAATAAATAAGCTCTGTATCATATATGGCAAGCATTGACTATATATAATTTTAATGCTTATAAATGCGATGTTCATTAAAAATATACATAAATTTAAAGAATTTCCATCACTTTCGCTACTATAAATTTCAAACAAGGCAGGTTCAACCTTATTCTAATATTTGGTCATGAATGTTATTTTAGCTTAATGAGACAGATAGCAAATAAGTTAGTCTTCAATCTTTTAAAATTTTAAATTACTCTATCTAGTCATAGGATTACATCCAAAACAAACTGTGACAAAAGTGTTTTTAATTAAACGCTTTCCCGTATTCTCCTCAATTTATCATAAAATTCGTGTAATTTTTTAAGGGCACCATTATAAATAGTTTATATTATTTATGATGTTATAAGATAATATAACTGATTATTTATGATGTTATAAGATAATATAACTGATTATTTATGATGTTATAAGATAATATAACTGATTATTTATGATGTTATGAGATAATATAACTGATTATTTATGATGTTATGAGATAATATAACTGATCATTTATGATGTTATGAGATAATATAACTGATCGTTTACGATGTTATAAGATAATATAACTGATCATTTATGATGTTATGAGATAATTTAACTAATCATTTAGGATATGAAATAATATATCTGGCCCTTTAGGATGTTATGAGATAATATAATTGATTATTTACAATGTTATGAGATTATATAACTGATTATTTATGATGTTATGAGATAATATAACTGATAATTTATGATGTTATGAGATAATTTAACTGATCATTTAGGATATTATAAGATAATATAACTGATTATTAATGATGTTATTAGATAATATAACTAATCATTTATGATGTTTGCATGCTTTTCTCAGTTTGAAGATTTTATCAAGCCCAAGATTCTTTTATGATAAAATTGAAAAATAAGAAAATATTTGATGCTTCTTGAAAAAGAATGTGTCGGTTATTGCAAAATTTTGATTAATGCCAGAAAACTTAAATTATTTGTTATCATCAGTTGTTTTAAAAGAATCTTGCCTAGGCCTCTGAGCAGGTCTAATTTGGTCTAAAATTTACTATTTAATTTTTTTCTAAAAATTAATCTGTAGTTTCACCATAATTATGTTTGATGTTAGTAAAGAATATTTATGATCATTTTAGCATATGATGTTACAAAAATTTATTATTTTGAAAACGTTTCAGAAATATATTGTAATAAGGATATTTGAAAGAATCTGCGAAACTCGTTTGGATCGCAAAAAAACAAATCTGCAAACTGAGGAAATATTTATAGATCGCAAAAATTTATTCCGCAAAACTTATATGGCAAAAATTTTAATGCTTTAAAAAATTTCTTTAACCCAGTTTTAAAGGGGTAATATTTAACACGTTATTTTTTGATAACTAACGTCTTGGTATTTTTTAACATTGTTTCAATAATTTTTATTTTTTTTTTTGTAAAATAATGATTGACTAACTTTTTTACTAATCGTTTCGCGTACTTTCATGCTTAGGGTATTCGTAACGTTTTTGAAATTACTAACATGTTTTTGATAACTTCATAAGCGGTGTTGTTATCAACGGGACTTAGTTTTAAAGTTAGTTAAGAAATATTATGGAGCCTTGAACGGCGCTTACATTCATACATACATACATACATTTTCCATCTAGTTTTAAGTCACTTTATAAAGATCTAAATGATATATTGTATTCGACAAATCACAAACTAAGGACCATATATCTTACGTTCACTTTAACATTGCTTCTTTACCCTCTCATATTGATGATATTAAGGTCTTGTGTAATTAACTTCAAGCTATATACACCTGCAGTTATTGGGATCACTGAAACAAATTTATATCCTAACGATAGGAATATCACAAACATTAAATTAGAAAATTTTTCGAGATTCGAGCGCCTGCATAAATATCAATTTAGCTTCAGAAATTAACACTCTATCACACACACTTATAAACATTACTGAGGTTATTAGAAATGTTAAATAAAAAATCTTACACATGTAGTGGTTTCGTTGACCTATAAAAAGCTTTTGATACTGTCAATCACACAATCCTTTTTTCAAAATTATCATTAGAGATAACGCCCTAAAATTGTTTAGTTATATCCAAACACCTTAATTTCAAGATAAGTGGACACAAAATAATTGTACTATCTCTCGAGTACTCTTCGTCTAACTTTTCTCTTGCGCTATCTAAATTGTGTTTTTGTTTGGGAGCATCAAATTCCAGACTTCCGACAATTTATTACTTTCAACAGAATAATTGTCGATATAACCTAAGGTATAATATGAATAATAACCTTACGGTACCACTTATGTGGACTATGACATATGGAACTAACTCTATAATATATCAATGCATTTTAACATGGAATAAATTGCCTGTTGACATCAGGACTAATCCAGAATAACAGTGATCAAAGTAACTTTTTTCAAAAGCACTTTATAGCCGTCTCATCCAAAAATATTTTGGATTAAATAGTTTTGATAGAATATTTTTCCAGAATTTATTTCATTTTTTCGTTAGCTTATATTTTCAGATATAGTTCTTTCAATTTTATTTCATTATTGTTATATATTTCTTTTGTTCATTGCTGCTATTAATATTTATTCATAGTAATATAATAGATTGATGATAGTCCATGTTTTGATGATAGTTGTAAAGTTTAGTTTCGTCTGTTGTTGTGTTTTTTTTTTTTTTTTTTTTTTTTTTTTTGGAACGGGGATTGTGCTTTTATTTGGGGGAGAGATTTTATTTTTTTATTATTATTGTTATTAGTTGTTGGAATTTTTTTCGCATGGTTTGTCCACAGTGGCTTCCTGTTATACTAAAATTTTAGATAAAAGTTACTGTATCAACATAGATTTCACAAAAGGTATTACATCACTTTTAGTCTTACCTATTTATAATGCTTCCTCGGTCGCTTATACAAAAGCATTAAAAAGTTAGGTTTCACAATCAAATTTATTAAGTTAAAGTCATAATAGTTTATTTTTTTGTATTCCTTTATTTCATTTTTAGAGCGTGAAATACATTGATTTGATTTGATTATATTTGAAATTAGGCTGATATGTAGATATTTTTAAAAAAGGAAGTAGAAAAGCGAAATTCGACACACTAGATACATTGCCAATTAAAAAAAAAAGAATACTTCTTATATCACACCGTTGGTTAGGGGGTAGTATATAATTGCTCCTAATATAGACTGTTGTGTGTTATCAAAAATTTATTTTGATCTATAGCACTTTGACAAGCCTATCATGCATAGCACGGTAAAACAAGTCGATCACTTTTGACACATTGCCGGAGTACTTTGAACATGTGCTGACATTCTAACCATTTTTATCTCTGCTAGGAAATTCCACTCACAGTTTTCTAAATGTTCTGCATCGATTTTTGATGCTGTGATGATTCCTTTATCATCAAAAATTGTGAATCCACACGCTATCTTTATCTACCTTGCTTTTTTTTCTTTATTTAGGTTTTTAAAAATGGTTTATAAAAATTGAATTTTAAATGTCTGGCGACATAAGCTAACAAGATTTGTGAAGTTGGTAGTCTTGGAAGTGACATGGTAAAACATAAGTAAGTATTCGTATGGCATTATCAAGAAGTATTGTATCTTTCTATGTCGGAAAATCTTTCTCAGGTAGAGAATTTAACTTCTCAGGCTTTGCAAAAGTTTTTAAATCTACATCCTCCGGTGGCATTAATGGTGAAAAGCTAAGCTCTAGTTTAACTCTAGAAGATGAAGATTTTGAAGAGAAATTCATTAAAGGATCTGGACCCGGTGGACAAAAGGTAAATAAGACAAGTAATTGTGTAGAACTGCGACACAAAGAAAGTGGAATGGTTGTGAAGTGTCATGAAACTAGATCTCTTTGTAGGAATCGCGAAATAGCACGTGAAAGGCTATTTGATAAACTCATGTTTTTATACAAACCTTCTGAAAGCAAGCACCAGCAAAAAATTGATGCAAAACGAAAGAAAGAGAGTAACCTGACGAGGAAAAGAAAGTTAAGAGAAGAAGCCATTCGAAATCGTAAAGATTTGTGACAATCACCATATAGAGCTACATTTAAATCTTGCGTGTTTTCGCTTATACTATAAATATATAT
>JAUZNK010099899.1:0-11944 GCA_035046665.1 Euphysa ruthae
GTTTTTATTCTGTAGTCGAGGCATTTGCCAGAGTCAATAGATATAACAGATATAAACCCATTGAGCGATGCATATCCCACCATCCTCCGAAACAGTGACATCTGTTGACGTTGATGTTGAAAACAGTTCCAAAGCAGCTTTTTTCATTGAAGACTCACAAACGGATAAATAGTTTTTGGCAATTTCATTTTTTGTATTGTGAAATGCAGTTGGATGGATTCATTGAAGGAACAATGTTCATGAATCCTAAAAAGCGATCGATTGCTGTATGTCCCTTGCCGATCTCTCGAAAAGCGATAACTGAGCGCGTATTTATATCAAAAGCGTTTATCCCAGGTGTCGAAGGCTTTTCTATAGGTTTACTAATATTTTGTTGAATACTCCCAGTTGCATTTGTTGCAGGAAAAAGAAAGATAATTAGACAGACCTTTCTTTTCTGTAGTGTCATTCTCAAAACTTAAGTTCCTCAACAAACATTCAGTGTTCGGACAACACCCAACAAAAGTAACTATCTCTCTAATTATTTCACTGTTAATAATGATATAATGCCATGGAATGTCAAGGGGAGAAGCATTATTTTCACTTTGATTTGGCAAATCAGCTCCTAGTTTTCGTCTAGATGAAGATGATGGAACCTAACTGTCCATTACAACGTCGTCATTAAAGGTTTTTAATGGACCAGTCAATCTTCTCATCTTTGCACGTGCTTTCATTTTGTTTTCTTTCTAAATAAAAAATAAGTTAAACATCTTGCTTTATTAATTAGGTTACCCCACACCCAAAATTAAAACATAAATCTACAAAAAACAGAAAATTTCAGTTAATGTTTTTTTTCTGTACCGTACCTACTTGTAACCACTGTTATGTTTATATTTGTGGAGGCTAATTCACATTGTCTATACTAAGGTAAGAATATATACAGATTATTAGAGCGATTTAGGAGTACAGGGGGCTATAAAATACCCAAATATTCTTGCCAACGTATATTTCTTGATATTTTGGTTGTCATCACACCTCATTAAAATGGATATGTGAAATTTCTGTTTTAAAAAGTCTTACTTCAATAAAATCTCAAAAAATTTTTTTTCATGATTTTAATACTGAATGACCACCTTAATAGCAATCTGTTAAAATACAAACTATAGAAAATCAAAAAAAATTTATTGAATGGCAATAGACAATAGAAGAAAGAGTACGTACACTGAGAAAGTTTAATAGCTTCTCAAAACCTGAGAAAGAAATAAATGTCTACCAATTAGGCAATTTTACCTATTACCTATTATGGAAAATATAAATCAAAAGAAATCCTCTTATGCTGAATGTACACTGTCAGATGCAAATTTAATTGCGCCGTATTTTTTAAAAAGTGACGTAATGAAAGGCAGATACGAAGAAGTAATAACCTTGACTAAATTTGGTGATGATGGTCCTCTTGAGTTTCAAACCGACAACTCATTTGACGCTCTACGTGATCTATCCAATTCATACCTAAATCTGAAGTTTAAATTTGTTAAAGGAGAAAACGTTTAAACTGATTATAAAAATGCAAACTCTGATGACCTAAGATGCTAGAATATTTATAGCACTTGACACTGCAGATGGTTTTTTAAATTTGAATATGGATAAAGTACAACCGAGTTATAGACAACGTGTCATTATTGTAAATGAGGATAATTCCAAACTGCCGGGCAGTCATTGGATTTTATTTTAAATGGACTTTTACATTCAAATAGTAAATTTTATCGACGTTAGGAAGAGATTTGATACAATAGGTTTTATCAAAGATTTGAAAGATTATTTCAAATATATCATTAGAAATATTGGTTTTCAAATGCAGCCATTTGATTCCTTAACTTGTAGTATTTACGTTTTATATTTTACAACATATTTGTCATACGAATCTTGTATTGAGTTAGTATTTTTGAACTTTAACCATATATATCGTATTGATAATGATAATGATGAAAACAGTCCCAAATTGAATCGTGCAGTAGTTTTATTTTTTTTTTAACAATAAAAGAAAAGATGCCATCTCCTTACTCATTTATACATAATATATGAGCTTTTTGTTGCTTGACCGTGGGATAAAATTAAAATCTTAAGATTCAACATGCACCATGTTCAAGTTCAACCTATTAAGATATTGCATAGAGCATAGATAATTCAAATGACAGATCTTGCAGATGTGCTAATGACAGATCATAGTGAATTAATGCTGGTTAATGCTGATTTGTTTATTAAATCATAAATGTTTGATGTTTAGCTTAAATTTTTGTGATAGTATCGGTGTATTCTTTCTACTTATAAATATAAATATAATATATAAATATGATAGTATTGGTTATAAATATTCACTGTGTATATTGTTTTTAGTAAGGTGAAAAACCACCTTCAATAATAATTCTATTTCCATTTTTTTTATCGCTCATAAGACAACCAGATACTGCAGTTTAAAATTTTAAAATCAATTAGTCTTTAAATCAATAAACTTTTGCATCTGTCTTTAGAATAGTGCTCCGCTGCGTGTCTATAAATAGACTTCGTGATTTTACGTGCAAAGCATAAAATTCAGCCATAAATATTCATAAACGAAAAAAAAAAAATAGTAAAAAATTCCATTTCATTCATTTTAAAGTATATCATGGATTAAAGCACCTTGAAAATTTCATTAAAAATATTTAAATGTTCATGAGATATCTTGGCCGGCATGGAAAAATAAGCAATCTAAGAAAAAGACAATTTAAGAAATGTTCCAACAAAAAATCAACTAAAGATCGGTCACAAAAGCAAATAAGCTACAAAATCTAGTTGATACATAACATCTTCTTTTATTGCTATTTTGTCATTTTTTCCAAACCTCTCGCACGTAGAATCTGACTTCTTTTCTTTTTACTTTCTTCCATCCGCCAGCGTTTTATTAAAAAAAACCCTTTGTTTATTGCATCAAAGTCAGTAATGTTAATAACTCAATTTTGGATGGCGTATCTAAAATATATTAAGTTTGTGCAAATAAAATTTACATTCAGATATTACGGTTTGTTTACTTTATAGGATTTGGTTGATCCAAAAAATGGTTACTGTGTAAACGATGCAGTCAAAATAGAAGCATCCACTGAAGTTGAAAAATTCAATGTGTGACTGTGAGGATCTCCATTCAAATTATTCTAACGCAAAAAAACGGGATAGTGTTCTAGAAGCACTTCCAAGGCTATCTTTATCTCTATTAAAATATATTTTCTTTGATAAAGCTACCATTACGCTATTATTTTTTACACTTGTAAATTTTACCGCCAGTGCGATGGATTCTATACCTATCAAGAATTTTTTTAAGATTAAAAAAATATTGATTGGAATTTTTTCCCCAAAGCTCATGCGATTTTTTCTATGGTGTGCATTTGACATTTTCTTCTGTACAGAAGAAGTTTCTTAATTTTATAGCAATTAAATTGCTGGTGAAATTTCCTCTTGATCTTTACTGATTATTTCTTTATAAAAAGTTTTTCGAACACACGCTAAGATCCAGAAAATGACTGCATGACCTCTTTGACGTGGGCGTCTGAAGATAGGAGGAGACGTGGCCGACCAAAGACGACCTGGAGAAGAACAGTTGAAAGAGAAAGAAATCGTGCAGGTTTGACCTCCTGGAACTAAGCCAGAACCATTGCCAAGGACAGGGATGTGTGGAGGGAACAAGTTGTAGCTTTATGTGCAACCTGGCACGAAATGGATAGGTAACAGGTAACAGGTAACAGTTTGCTAAAGGATCAAAAATATTACTCCAGTAATCTGGTAATAAAGAAAAAATAAATATTTCTCAGTTTTTTAAAATGCTAAAAAATAACACTCCTTTTTGTCAATAGCATGGAAATTAATTTTATTTTTTGACCTTTGTCTTCATTGAATTATTCTCTGTTGCTTATTACTATTGGAGAAATATCTTTTTAATTCAAAGCAATATTTTTTCTTTCACTATATGTATACGATATGTTTACCATATACCATAAAATTATTTTATCTTTTTTTTTTTTTTTGTATAATCTATTCTTCTAATAGATCAAAACCAAGCAAAATTAACTTTAATATTGTCGACAGAGAATTTAATTCTATTTACAGCTTTATTGTATATTAATTATTGGCTGTGTAAGAAAATTTGTTGTTTGTTAAATCCTCATGCAATTTTCTTCTAAAAACAATTACCACGTACCATTTTTTTTTTAACTTCGGCTTGCTAACAAGCTTTTCGTGATGTCCCAAACTTTTATATATACATTATTGAATTTGATTTGTCTCTTCATAGTGAAGGAAAATGGTGTAAAAAATCGTGCTTTTGCGGTTAAAACATGAAATTTGGTGTGTTTAATCATTAGATATTATAAATTCAAATTCCACTGGGACCCACTTCGGATGCTGATTTTCTGTGTAATTTTCAGACCGTAAAAATTGCTGCTAGTGCAAAAACTCAATATTACCAGACTTAGTCATGTGACACACCATTGGACAGAAAATTTCAAGTAGAAAAAACTTTTATAAAAATTGCATCTGAAAATTTACTGCTTAAAATCTACTTTATATATAGTTAAATTATATATATATATATATATTTTTTTTTTTTTACACAGTTTCAATATATTTCAATAAAAAATAAAGCGCTAAAATGTTTTTATCTGATTGAATCCTTTTAGAGATTAAAATACATTTTTTTAATTTGTAATTTCCCATCTGTTCATGTTTGAAAAAGTCAGTCTAAAAATGATTTAACAGGTGTGTAAAAGTTTATAAAAAATTCAAACTTTAACAGTTTTGTAAATATTTTATAAACTTACGTTATGTTTTTAATTTTAATTTTTTTGTGAAATCGTCATTCGCAAAATTAAGCATGCATACGCAGCTTGATTCTGTGTGAAGACATGCAAAAATTATTAGACGTAAATTGTAACGCTGGACGCACCTTTAAACACAAATAAACGTAAAAATATAAATGAATTAGTGTTCACAACCTCCTCTGCATTTACACAAAGCAGCGCGCATGAGGCCAGATTTTAAACATTTGCATTTATTTTTACAACTTTTAACTCGACTACACCCACAACGAATTAGTTCATGGCATGAACTAACTTTTGATGCCTCAGGAAACGTTATTCAATGAATTTCGTACTCGTTTGTTGAGTTTAACAGCCAATCCCAGTTTGTCGGATCTGGAAACACTAAACTTTTTTGAAGTGATCGACCACAACAAAAAAATACTTGATAAACTCATCTTTTAATGTGTTGAAGAAGGGAATTTTTGGTAGGAGGAATGGCTTCTAATAATCTTCCTTTTCTTGAAAAAAGAGATTTTCTTGCGCCGTTGGTGTAAACAAAAGTGCTTTTGGCGCCATACGCATGTAGGGGAATTTGACTGTCGGATTTTTCGTGATCACAGCATGCTAGTTTTGATTTATCAATATTTTTGTTGCACAAAACTTACATATCAAACGAACTAACAATTACATTACCAGTGTAGCTGCTTTCAATGAATGATATATATCCCAAACAATGTTAATTCTTGATGCACTTGATAATTTATTTTAAACATATGGAAGGCTATAGAATCACAAAAAAGGGAAAAATTAACAGGTACCTTCGACAAAAAAATCTTTGAACCAAAGTTTTTTTTTCACAAAAATTTTCAAAAAAGCTGTCTAATACATAGAAAGTAAATGTCACAAGATTTCAGCATTAAAAAAAAGTTATCTAAAAAAAATGAGGGTCAAATTTAACCACTCCCCCTCTCCCCCCCCCCCCCCACTCCAATCTGAATAAGTTTAATCTGTCTGTCTTAAAAAGTTTTAAGTTCTACCTCCTTCTCCTTTCAGACATTTGTTATTCTGCTCATGTGTGTGATCTATGCCAATTGAAGTAAACGCTTTCCTCCATTTTGAAACAAAAAATCTAAAAACTTTTCAATTACATGGGGACAAGTTTTGTTTAGTGTCAGCCAAACGTATTGTTAACCAGTGAGCATAATGGACACGATCTAGAGAAAAGAGCCAAGGAAGGAGATTCTGGATTGAATTTAAGTAAAGTTTGAAGTCACCTGAGCGTATTGATTTAACAAAGAGAAGCATGCTTAGCTGGAAGCTCAAAGTTTTTGCCCAGAATAAGAATTATGGGTACTGGTTTTCTTGTGTTTTTCTCCATAAGTCAAATGATATCAGAATGTTACTAGAATAAATGTTTTTGTACGAATCCTTCATCAAAATAAATAATGCTGCAGTAGTTAATTGGTGCGCTCTTTGTGTCCTTGTAACGTGATATACATGAAAAAAAGATTGTGCAACTCCAGGAGAGGCTATATCAGCATCTGTAAAGTATTGCACCAACCCGACTCTTCCAGCTAATTACATAGAAAGTCAAATGTTACTATTTAGAAAACAACATAATTGCTTTCCAGATAAATTCAACGATATAATAAATAATAAAATATTTGATATAACTATCAAAGTACATGCATACAGTCAAGCAACGAATAGTGTTATGCAGCGTTATATAGTGTTTGCACATATTAGTTAGTGTATTGTTTCTTAACTAGGTTTGATGCTTAAGTTTTTATTAATAACTTGGTTTGGGATCATACCTGATCAAAGTCAAAATGATACTTATAATTTATCCAATGCTTTTAGAGCGGTCATTTCCACATGAAAAGAACCCGCCACGACAGCAAACTTGTCTTCCCCTTAAACTTCCTTCAAATTCCATTGCAATTGTTTTGAGATAACAAAAAGAGGTTTATGAACAGCCATAACTGGCATTTGGCCTGGATTTATATAATTAACAGCTTGTTTGACAACATCCATACCATGCCTTATTATAACATCTGATTTTGAGTCTACCCTAAAGAGTGGTAGTAAAACTGACTTGTCTGCTGTTCTGTCTTTAGTCTCGTTAGCTGCATGAAAAGCTGATCATGAAACGTTACATGGTTTGTCTTCTGTTTGTTCTTGTGTCTGAACGTGTTCCAATCAGCTAAAAAATAAACAATTGTGTTTATCTTCAAGTCATTTAAATCAAGGCCCAGCCCAATAATAATTAATTAAGGGTTTATTAAAAATTAGAAAATTGTCTGCGTAAATAGATTAAATATAATATAATTTGTTAAATTTGCTGGGTAATGTTTTGCGCATTTTAATAAAAAATCATTATTTGTAAAATGATATTATTTAAAAAAGAGAAATGAATCGCTTTGCGGATGTTAAAATTGTATCTCACCCATATACAATCTATACAATTCATGTACTTCCAAGAACAGTCGATTTGATGATTACGACTGGGCCATAGTTGAAGTTTTCTTAGTTTTTTAATAAAATGTTCCATAAAAAACATAAAACCGACATAAACAAAAACAAAAGAAAAAGCAAACTTAGAAACATAAGCAAACTGACTATTCTTGTAAAGAGTGAAAAATAGAAATTGCCCTTGTTCTTTCTTTATCTCATCGAAAACAACAGTTGTTTGTTCGCAACACAACCCAGAGTAGTTAGCTAGTTCAGGCTCTTTTTTGAACGAGTGCATAGGTTTCACATCAGCAAAACTACTTGGTAAATTCTCGAGCTTTCTACTTTCAGAAAAAGGCACATTTATTAGTGGATTAATTCCAGGGTTTTGTTCAGTGAGGTGTTGGAAAAATGAAATCCCTGCTCCATGAAACGAATCAATCGCTGTGGTAGAGCTGGGATTGTGATCAATATTATCTAAATCTGCCATAGAGAATATATCGCTTTTTAAAGAGAGCGGAAATACAACCTTTTTGTTCTTTGTAATGTGACAAAACTTTGTTTCCCAAACTTGTTGAAAGTTCCATGACTCGTTTATAAGACATTGAAAGTCCAAGCTCGTGTAGATTTTCAACCAGTTTTTCCTTAGCATGTAACAATATGCCTAAGTAAACCGTAATAGGAGATTCTCTTTGTTTCCAATGGTAAGCCGAGTTTGAATCTATTCTCACTCTCTTAATGGTATTTAAAGCAATTAGCTGGGATAATTTCAAAGTTGATTGCTCCAAGTGTTCATGCTTAATATTAGTAACAGGTCCCTGCAAAACTATATCAATAAAACTTTTTAATAACTGCGGTGGAAAGTGTAGCTGACAGTCTGAATCGAAAAGTCCAATAAACTTCTCATAGGTTTTACTCACAATTACTTTTCTTAAATTTCTGCTGCCTTCGAAAGTATAAACGCATCGTCGCCAAAGTCGTTGCTGTAGGCTGATTTTAAAACATTTCTAATGTCATTATCAAATATAGGATATGTGCATTTACTGTCATATTTAAGTTTTCGAAGTGTGCTTGCAGTCTTTTTTTAGTTTGATGGAATGAATTCTTTCTGGCACTTTAACACCAAGCTCTAAGAGTCTAATGAGGTAAAATTCTGCTAAATAAACCAATTTAAACACATAATTTAAAGTGTCATTTTATTTTTACTCCATATAAGACGTAAGCTCGGTTAGAATTATTCAATGAAGATTAGTTCCAATGTCCATTTCTCGTCACTGTTTTTTGAAACTTTTTTATAAAGTGTTGCAAGAAAGTTTGTGTGGTACTTAGCATCTTGGGCTATCAAGTCTCCAAAGCTAAGTTTGTTAAGTAAAATTTTGTCATCTAAAAGTTTGAAAATTGTCGAAAGTGAAGTAGATGACATTGTGGAAAATGGACTGTTACCTTACAGGTTTGAACCAGAGGGAACTGAAATTTCTTCCAGTTCAGACGCAGACGAAAGTAGTGAGAGTCTAGTATTATTAAACGTAAAGTAAAGAGCAGGCAATAAAAACCTGTGTGAATATGGAAGGTGCATGGTGGAAGAACGAGAACTTGATGCAATATGTTGCAGAGAGTATTTAATCATCACCGAAAAGATGTTTGAAGGTATAAAAATAAAAATATATTTGAAAATAAGTTGTTTTCATTTCTATAATTTTCGCTGAAAAATCGTACAAGATAATTCTAAAATAATATAAAAAAGGAAAAGCTAAATAAATATTAAATTAAATTAATACTTCACATTATCTATTCTTGCGCAATTTACTTTTTACTTTTCATTTTATATTTTACGTTTGCTTATAATATTGCAAAGACTTTGAAAATTTAAAGTTTTTTTGTATTATATTTGATCTTCTCGAATGTTTTGAAAAGAAACGACATTTGGTTTTTCTGATTATTCCATCTATATTTTTCTTTTAGGAAACCAATGTCCTACATGTTCAAACGAATTTAGAACACTTTGTGAAACAAAACAGTTTTAAAAATTGTGTTGATTGTTTTACATAAAATCATAGGTGATCCCATTAGAAAAGAGACCTTCAAATCGGGAAATAAAGAATAAATAATGAATAATACAAGATATCCATAAAAATTAGATTTATAAATATAATTCGCAATCCCTATCGACTATTTCTAGATAGCTTAATTATCGTCTTGTTATTAACCAATATTTTATTGATTGATTAATATCGTTAAAATGTAACATTTACATTTACATCTCAGCGCTGCATATAGGCAGTTTACTTGGTGAATTTACGGATCATTTGGAAAAGACAGCAGAAGAGTAACTCCTTCGTGTGTAATTTGGAAAATACGAAACACATTTCCAGAACAGTAAAATGTTTATGTACCTTATAGAATAATCCTTATAGAATAATCGTGATTGGAATAAACTACACATTTTATGAATTATGTGCAATGTTTGTCTATAATATCATAAATGTTATTTTTATGTATTCACAATCATACCATCTTTATTAATAAATGTTTATAATAACAACAGATATGTCTCATGTCGCATTGAAGCGTCATCTGTGTTTAGCAACTATTTCTTCCTTTGTTGGTTTTAAATATAATGCAATATTTGGCGGTAAAATAGGGACTGTTGGGAGGGGTAAAATGATGCTCTCAGTAACAACTTCTAAAGAACGATCAACCATCGCTGTAAAAACGGATCGACCTTTTTGGTCTTTAACAGGTTTTGCACTCCAGTTTTGTGTTACTTTGGAGAAGGTAACAATAAACTTATCTTCCCCTTTAGATGTTTTCGCCTGTGATAGCCCTTAAAATAAATTAAATTCTATAGCAGCAAGTTGAATACGAGCATTTAGTGCTATGAATACACTCGAAGAAGACCTTAAGCAATTTTTCTTTTTTTTTTGCCTGCTGTTTTGTGTAACGTGGTGAACGCAATTCTTGAAAGAGGTATTATCGGTAAATTCGTGAATATTTTGAACATGAAATACAATGCTCGTCCATTTTTCTTTTAAATCCACTTTATCCTGATTTCATGATGAACATGCCCACCAAAGATGGTTGCATATCGACTTTATTCAAGGGATTAGATCTTTGCATGACTTCTTCTTAGCTGGAGCTAATAGTTTTTTGCGTATGCTTTTACAAAAATGCCATATGTCAAACTGATGGTCAATTTCAGTTTTTTCTTCTCTCAGATATTTACGTATTACTATGTGTCTGTCTGCTGTTAACTTTTTTACACGTATAGATTACACTTAATAAAACCGAGCTTTTCCATTCTGTTCGAATTACTTGCCTCTGAAACTTGGGTAATTGACCTAGTAGGGAGTACGTAAAGTGTTTTGCATTATGTCCAGGTCTATCGTATCTTCCATCTCCATTGAACATAACCGGGTTGTTAAGTGCTTGATCAACTTCATTCTGCTCATGATTCCAAAAATCGTTAGAAATTCCAAAGAGATACTTTATTTGTAGATCACAAAAACGGCTCTTCGAAATCCAGATAACATTTGCTACTTCAAAATATTTTTTCAGCTCCATGAAAATGTTACAACGAAATAGCACACTGGCAGCTAATCTTACATTCATAATAACGGTTTCTAAATGGTTGTGATCTCCAAGTATATCTGTGTCCGTCCGCTACTGCATAGGAGTTTGACTACGACTGCAGATCCACATGTTATTTTCTAAAGAACAAAAATAGGACTGCTAAATTTAATACACATTGTAATAATGATAATAAACTCGCCCAATAAACTATGAACCCATTTCGAATATTTTAAAATTTTTGAAAAATCTGAAAAAAAAAAAAAAAAAAAAAAAATCTCACCTTATTCGAAATTTCTTTTTTCAATTAAATTATAAAATACATCTTATTTGGATTTTACTAGATGAACCCTACCATCTTGCACTGGACTTCCTTTTTTTAGGTAATATATTTATTTTGTAATCAAAGATTGTCGGAACTATATTGGCCTTCAACATCTTTTTAGGAGAGAGGTTAAGCAGTTCACTCTGAAAAACAAAAAAAAAAAAAGTTAAAAAGAAATGTTCCATAAAATCAAGAGATAGTTGGTGAAACGTTTCAAATCAAGGATACAAGACAAAGCTTCGTTTATTATTAGTAAAAATATGTCCGTTACTTCATTCAATATTACATAAAAAGATTAGATCCGATTATATAAATAAGAAATGTACCTACAAGTCTCTTTCAAACTAACATGTCTCAAAATGGTTCTGACATTACCGAGTATCGTTTGGTAACTTATCTTGTTTTATAGCGTTCTTCCATTTTTTTGCCAAATCTTTATTTCTTTTGAAGACTAAAGAAACTTATCCCTTTACTAAACCTGTCATCATTGTTACACCCGACAGCAGCACAACGAACAATTTGATATAAATCTATAACTACTTTCTTGAAAAAAAAAAGCAACACCGAACCTTATTTTGATATATTTTTAAGGGGGAAGCCCCCCCCCCCCTCCCTGAAATTTTCAAAAAATCAATTTTTCAAAAATAATGTTTTTACAATCAAAAATTATCGTAGGTTTCGAATATGACATTTATTTTCCATGAATAATGTTAGATGCAGAATTTCACGTTTTCTTGAGGTTAGTCATGTTCTCATTTTACAAAATAATGTAAAAACGCCAGTCATTTTTTAATTCTTT
>JAUZNK010099910.1:0-11944 GCA_035046665.1 Euphysa ruthae
TGTGTGGTGTTATTTGCCTTTTAATCATTTTTTGAGCTTCTGTATTTAGTCTGCTACAGTTGAATTTCACTCTTATTTTCTGTTTACTTTAGGAGACCTTGTAATGAGGATCAAACTTCTAATGATAATAGTAAGTCAGAAATCATTTTGAAATTAGCTTGTACACATGCCAGCTCACAAAACCCTAGAAAAATAATATAGTCCCAAATCAGTTTAGTTCTCGAGCTTTAGCTTATTAAATTTTGTTCTTTTGTATTTATCAAATTGAGTTAAAATATTTTTTAATGATGTTTCCAGAGACAACATGGCAAATTATAAATGAATTCTAGTTTCTTGCTCTACGAAAATTTTCAGTCCGCAACACAAATAGCAAAGTAAAATATTTCTTTTCTGTTTCTTAAATGTCCTCTAAAGTCTACGTAATTATCATATTTACTTTCAACTAATACCTATTTTCAGAATTCCAAGCCTATGATAAAATTTAATTTGTAATTTATCTGAAGATGGGAGCAGGCTGTCTCCCGAAACTTTGCCCGAAAAATTTGATCTTTTATCTCATTAAATTATTTTTTAGTTTCTTTTTGAGGAAATTTAAAAATGCAAATATTTAAAATAAATATTTAAGTAAATTTGATTTAAATCACATTGATGACATTTATATTTATATTAGTTAACTGGTTTATTTATATTTGAGATCTTTTTGCATAGACAAGAATTAAAGGTTAGTGAATTTATTTACTCTTTACTTTATGTAAAAGCCCTTGCTGTCTCCTTCATTCCACACAATTTCCCCCTCATTCCCAGTGATCCTTCGTCTTGTTAGTATCAGTAATTTCTTTTTCGTTATTAATCCAAAATATTTTAACTGGAATTTTTCTTTTAGATGATGACAAAATAATTGATGGATATGATGATATAAAGGATGGTGACATTGTTCGTGGTTATGTAAAAAGTTGCTCTAAAATAGGTGTTTTTGTAAGGTAAGTTTTGATATGCAATAATGCAAAACTTCTTTAGGTCAAAAATAATTACTTAAACGGCATATAATACAAATTATTTTTATTCTGGGTAAATACCTGAGAGGTGAGGCCAATACATTTAAATACAACTTTGTAAGGGCCGTAGAGTAGTTTAATGTTTCTTTTATGGTTTTATTTATAACCTTGGGTACATTTATTTTATGAATATCTGGTGGATCTGTGTTAAATTTAAACATATTTTTTATTGAGTTCAAAAAATTATGCTATTTGCTTCTTTTAGCCTGAAAAAGGAAATTTTAAAGCTGCAGCAAGAGTTTAAAAATAGTGCATATAATGAGAATTTATCTTTGATGTATTCCAATTGCATTTGACATACTTTTACCATGTTTTTACCAAGTTAGGTTTTCATTGACCAACTTTACACTATAAATTTAAGTTTATTTTATTTTATTATTTTTTTTGTTTAATTTGTTTGGTTCAAATGCAAAATTTTCAGGGTTATGAAGCAGAATGAACCAAGTTTGTTTTGTTTTTTTGAATAGTTGACATTGTTATAACTCAGGAATATTTTTGCACTGATTGCAAAAATTACAACAGTAAATAAGTGAAAAATAATCCTTGAGCTTGACATCCCTAAAACAGAAGTTAAAGTAAATGTTTTTTTAAATAAAACTTAAATTACATGTTTAGTTTATCAGCAGGCATCGTTGGACGGGTGTTAATCAAGAATCTTTCGCAATATTTCGTAAAAGATTTCATTAATCTCACCCCTGTGGGTTCGTTAGTCAAAGCCAAGATTCTGAGGTATGATTTTTTGCACCATGTGTAAGTATATACATATTTATTCAGCTCTTTCTAATTTTGTTTTTAGATGCTAGGGGAATTGTGTAAAACATCTGATTATGCTGAAATATTAATGTGTCTAAATTAAAGTATGTTCTTTACCTCAAGATTATAAATTACATCTAAAAGCAAACTTTTTATACTTGTTAGACTTTATTCATTAACTTTTAAATTTTCAGTATTGATCCAAAAAGTAATCACATTAATCTGTCACTTCGCGGTAAAGATGTTAATGACGTTGACCTGGGTCCGAAACCTCGTAAGCATAAAATTAACAATGACGTTGTCTTGGAAACCGAAGTTCCAGCAAGCAAAAAGAGAAAAGTTGTAGAATACTCTGATGTTCATGATGCTGTTAATGCTGAAGTTATAAATAGTAATTTTTTAATGCCTTTTTAATGCGTTTTCTCAGAAAATTTTCTCTGCAATTTAATGTCCGATCAAGTTTTGACTAAATGCTTAAATAAGATCTCTTATTATCAAGAAATAGAATAAATACTTTACTTTCACTTTCATTAAACATGCCAAAGACGTATAAACTTGTTTTATATTTATTTGAATCAGTGATCGTTCATTGTTTTGATTTAATTTATTAGTAATTTACCGTCAAATTTCATACAAGAAACTTACATTTTATCTCTAGGCATCGGAAATTTTATTTTTGAATTTATAACTTTTTGTTTCCAAATGGTAAAAATAATTTTTGTATGTTCATTTGGTTGCATAGCATGCATTAGCTAACAATCTTATGTTTGGGTCGTTTTTTAGGCCGCGCTATATATCATGATTTGCAGAAGGCCATCCATATTTTTGTTCATTTATAAAATTTATAGCCAGCCACACTCCTAGAATAATGACTAATGGTCATAGTTATGAGTTTTTTTTAAAAAATAAAACAAATATTTTGAGAGCTTTTCAAGATCTTTTATTTAAGATGAACTTATTTTCATGGCACTTCATCCCCTTCAAAGGATCAACGCAATACTCTAAAATAGCCTGTCTTTGCTCTCCAACCTTTAGAAGAAGTTGTTATGTTTAAAGGGAACAAATCGATTTAATCATTTGTAGAAACAGATTTTGATTTTCTTTAGATTCACTTTTAGAAGATGAAGAATGCAGTGATCTAGAAGAAGAGCAATATTGTGTATATGTTAATTTTCTTTTTAAATATTTGTAAGGCTCTACCGATTTACTTTTATGTAGAAACTATTATTGCAAAGTTGCTTATAACTAAGCGAAAATGTTTTTATCTGTTGAGTTTGCTACATTAAGTATAAAAAACATTCTCATTAAACAGATGATCATCCCTGACAAAAAATAAACTAATAAGATGGTTTTACATATGGTTAAAACATTTTGTTCTTTATCGTGTCATGAAATGATATAAAGTTTTTTTTTTTTTTTTAGTTTAATCTTTATGCTTAATAATAATTTATCTTATATAATGCTTTATGTTATTATTTTAACTGAGTGATGAAAATATGCCGTTCATTCATTCACCACATTTTTTTATTTTATTTCACTAACAAAATACTTTTTCTTTCACACTTAATTTATATAATTCAATTTCATTAGATTACGTTAAATAAACAGATAAAAATTATGAAAAGATAAAATTGTTATGCAACCTGTACTTATGAAATTGAAACCAACGCTGTCTTTCAGAATGATTGTTGTAGCTAATAGTAACGTGCGCCAGTGTCTGACAGATATTTCATGACGTGGTTTTGAATACTCAATTATTTCAGACTCAATCTTGATTGTTCAAGACAAAAAAATGTATTTAATCAACCAAAAGGAAAGCTAAGTTTTCTTACTTATCTATTTTGTTCATGTATGGACTTGTGAACAGGTGGCTTTTGACTACCTTCCTTATTTACTGTGATTTTAACTTTAAGTACTGTAAAATTTCAATAAATTCAAAAAATTGTTGCTGCATACGTTTCCATCTTTGTGAATCCAACTACAATTCTAAGTCATCACATAATTTAACTACGTTGTTTTTACTTATTGAAATCTATTTAGGAAACAGATAACGAATCTGCAAAGCAGTGTCTGCAGGTCAGTTGTTTTTTATTGTTGTCTCCTAAATTTTTTTTATAAGGGATCAGCTATTTTGTGAAATTTTATGAAATTTGCTTTTAAATACAAAAACTGAAAATTTTGAAATATAATAAAAAATCAAACATTGTTTTATTTATTTATTTTATTTTTATTACGGGGTATAGCAAGGGTATGAGTTTGCATGTGCTCAAAATCAGAAATTTTTTGCGTTTTCGCATTTTTGGGCATTTAATTACCTTTTTGTATGTTATTTTTTATATTGTTTGGGCGTTCAACTACCTTTTTATGTTTTATATTTTTTGGGAGTTCAACTAATTTTTTTTATGTTTTTTTTATATTGTTTGGGTGTTCAACTACTTTTTTGTATGTTTTTTTTATATTGTTTGGGCGTTTAACTACCTTTGTCTGCTTATGGCAGGCAAAAAAACATTTCAAAAGCAACGTTTGTTTTTATCGATAAGCCATTATTTTATATCCCACTTTAATTTGGTCTCTTATTATTTGTTGAGATTTAAGCTATTGTCTACCGCAGCCACGTGGTGATCTCTTATTATTACTGAGATTTAAGTTATTCTCTGTCGCAGCCACGTGGGTGGTCTCTTGTTGTAATTTTTTCAATAAAAAATATTTGGTATTTTATCTTATTGTTAAATATAAGTTATTTTTGATTTAGTTCTTATCTCGCAGACACGTGAAAAAAAAAAGAAGACTTTTTTCTGATTTAAAAAAAATATCTTTCTCTGATTTTGCTTAAATTTCCTTGTAGTGAAAAAAATATTGTTTCTAATAATCTGTGAGTGTCGGCCACCTCAGGTTTACTTTTATCAAAAAAAATAGTTGTATATTTTTTTATTTTATAATGCTTATTCTTTAGCTTGGCGTCGATTTTAACTGGGAAGAAGACAATTTAAATAACAGTGCAGAAGACTGTGAAGACAGTTCAGACGATGGTGAAGAAAGCTCTAAGGTATGAAATCATGTAAAATTTATATATATTTGTATATGACAAAAGTTATGTATTTTCAATGGCTCAATTCATCAAATCCAGTGATTTATTTTCTTTATGGATTTTCAATGAAGTAATGTAACGGCTTGGTCTGTTTGTCAATATTAAGTTTTTAGTTTTTGTTTTAAATTTCCCAAGAAGTTAAATGAAGTATAAAATTTTTCAGTCACTGTTGGAGCATTTTGGTTATAGATAAACCAGCTCAATTTTTAGCTAGGTAAGTCAGCTTAATTTTATTTCACATGGGTATTTTATCTACGTTTTTTCTGGAAATTCATAAAATAGGCTCGCTCCTAAAGATTACCAAAATAATTGCTGACCTCATTAATTTTTGCAGAAAACTTTGAGTTATTAAAAATTAAACATGCTTAAAAGAAATTAATGATGGCAGCCATCATTAATTTTATACCAAATTTTTATTGATCACAGTTTTTATTTAGGCCCTAGCAAAAAAGACAAAACGACAAAAAAAAGCTGCTAAAAGATCTGAGGAGGAATCGTTACGAAAGGTTAGAGCTTATTATTTTGAAAAGGTTTATTTACCTTAACATATCTCATTTGGACTTTTGAATCTTCAAGGCTTTTTGGGCAACCAATTAGATAAAAAAATACCTTTATGGCATTGTTTTTAGGAAAATTTAGCTTTAATATGAAAGTTAATTCCGATAAAGTAGTTTATGCAAAATATTGTTCGATTTTTATCTACGAAAAAATTAAATTTTAAATCAGAAAAATATATCTATGTAAATTTATTGGAGATCGAAAAAAGAATACTTCATTAAAGAAATTGATGTTAAAATGCCCTCAAACAAGAGTAGTTATTTTATAAGTACACAAGGAAAAAAAAGAATGCTCCAAAAGCTTATCGAAAAACGATATCTCATTTATATAACTCTAGGTGTTAGCAGTATAAAAGGCGAGTTATAAACCATATCAGTTTTGAAGCATCGAAGGTTGGGACTTATTCTTGTTTACTACAGTAAGATCAGTATGGTTTAAAGAAGACGAATTTATTTACATTCATTTTCATTTTTGAATTTCTTTTATGAAAATATATTTATCGAATTAGAAATATTATTTTTTTAACTGAGAAATATTTTATGCTGAATTTTATTGCTCATTCAGAGAAATCTTGTCTGATCAATTTAAGACTATAAAAATTTTTTAAATAGCTGATAGTTTATACTCGTAATTATTATAAACTTCTCATAACTGTAGCTGACCGATGTTGTCGGATGCTTACCCTGCGGTTAGGATCAAGTTCCTTGTGCTTTTTTTTAGATATTATCCAATAAGCCTTTACAAGAAATAGAAATGCAAATATAATGAATCCATTAAAGATAGTAAGAATAGAATTGGAAATACGCTTGTTTTCAGTCTGTCTAATACTTGCTTGAAGCGGTACGGATACCAGGTATATGAGAATGGTAAAGAACATACTAAATGCTATGTATTTACTTTCATTGTAAATGCTGTGGACATGTTTAATACTCCGGACAGACTGTGTTGCACATGCCACCAAGATAAGTGCGTCATACGCTGCTATAACATGATTGAAAATATCTTTGGTGCATTTTTTGTATTTGATATTTTCCTTTAAGTTTACGATTTCTTGGATTGTTATTGGCTCTATGAAATAAACACATGCGCAGAGACATATATATACTAAAGACGCTACCACAATAATCAATATTTCTTTTGTATTATTTAGATTGACGTCTTCTTTGGTTAGTCTAGTTTTAGCCTTAAAAACCATCCTGATGTGAGTGATTCTGATGAATATCAAACTCAAAATAGACGTAAAGGTAAATTGCCCTACATATTCACGAACGATGCATTTTAAATATGTTTCTTCGCCAATATGCAAAAAGTTAATGAGATGGTGTAATAAGTGTGTTGACATCTGCAATAACGATAAATGATAGTTTGATGCACGTACTATTAGATTTGATCTGTATTTTATAAATAAAGACATTGTTATGACAACGGTTATCGAGAAGACAGCTGTCGCTCCAAAGATGAAAAATTCAACGTAGATATTCCAAGTTACATTTCTTCTGTATATGCAACTGTCTTGTTTATTATTGGGGGTATATCCGTTTGCGCATTTATGGCAGTACCCATGTCCGGAATTTGGTTTTATATACCCTTTGGAACACTTTATACATTTCCAACAACACTTGTGTATAGGGTTGACATCTGTATAAAAGCCGGGTAAACATGCCTCAGAACAATTGGAAGTTGTCATAGGTATTGTGTTAGGGAATAGTTGTAACGAATAACCAGAAACCCATCGAGCTGATATCTTAAATTCTTTGTTTTTGATAACGTATAATTCAAAGATAGATGTTTTAACATCCTGATTTTTATCGAATTCTATGCTTTCGTTTACAAGACCGTTAAAAGTCACATTTTTAACAAAGTTTTGTTGAAATATTTTTCTATCGAAGTAATGTTGGGCGAATTCTTGAAAATTGCATCCGTATTTCAAGCATTCATGATTTTTAAAGTTTAAAAATGAGGTTATTAATGCTAAATTAGCATTTCTGACACAACCTACGCGACTGAAATCTAACTTCTTTTTAAGATCGGTCATTGAAATGTCGTTTGTATCAGTTGTTCTTTGAAACCATGGACTTTTAGATAGATCGTTGAACTGTGTATCATGGATTTTATTCTCAAATTTTATATCCCTTCCTGAAGTTTGTGTTATTATTAGAAAGGTAGCGTTTAAAAGTTTTTCCATTTCGAAAAACCACACGTTTTGCCCTGAGGCCTCTGTAAAAATCCACGTCTTGTGAAGCAATTTCAATTTATATGCCTCTAATAATATCTCTTTGACCGTTGAAAATCCCCCCCATAGAATAATGACATTAGATCTTTGATAACTATGTAATTTCTTAATCGCTTCAATTATCAAACTTTTTTGAAGTGGTATTGATAAGAGTCGCTCTACAGCTAAACAAATACGTAGCATTTTTAACCTGTTGTTGGTGATCTCTAATCCAGCCCGCCCATATATTGTATCGGCTGCAATAATAGACACGAAGTTCCAACCATTCTTGTGTACAATTTTCCCAATAAAATTTCCCTGTATAGTATCTGGTGGAACAACTCGAAAAAAATTCGGATATATTAGTTTATCACTTAATTCTACACTCGTCGAACCGTAACTCACAATGGTTATCTTTTCAGCTGACAATAGGTTATGGATTAGTTCTGACAGAGAGGACTGGTAGGGGCCAACTACTCCTATACTTAGCTTTTTAAAGTTTTTTACGTCAAGTAATAAATCAGTCACAGCACAGACGCTTAGATCGTTACTTTCCACACCACCTGTATCGTAAAATATGTAGCCAAACACGTTTTGTCCGAGTGCTCGGTTGATTATATCAATTGTCTCCTTGCTTTTCTCCATCCAAAGTGTGATGCTGATATCAAATTTTGAAGGAGAATGGAAATTAACTGGGTACAATCCTATAACATACACATCTCCTTTTTGTTCGTATTTCACAATTCTGCTGCAGTCGAATGCCATTGAATATTCTATTATCATCTTCAGTATTAAAAGTGACAAATTCATGACTTATTTCAGCACTTTCTATTTCCTGAAAAGTGGATACAATTGTATGAATGTTTTATATTTTGTATGATTCACATATTCACACTTTTAAGAGATTTTCATTTCTATAGTTATATAAAGAGAACAAAAGTTTTATCCGCTATAATGAATCTATCTATACATCGAATTTAAATTAATTCAATATTTATTTGATAACGAAGTTAGATGCTTTATTCTTTTCAAATCATGTTTCTGTTTTTATTACAATATAAACCGATTTTTTTTTTTTTTTTTGAATAATTATTTACATTTAATTCTTTGTCGGTCCCTTTGCATTGCACTGTTAAAAGAATAATAGCTACTTCTACTATTGTAGAACTTAACCTAAAATTCCTCTTTCTTCAGTGATATTTTTGTTTTGAGATTAGAAGTTATCCTAATACTATCGTGTTCCTTCTGGCTAGCTGGTGGAAAATTTAAAAAATTATAAATCCAAATGTGTTTTCTAGTTTTTAAACACTAGAGATTTATAAAGGTATTAGGAGTTAACAACAGTTTTACATAAGTATAAGTATAGAGGGTATAGCTGAAGTCAAAGAGACACACCAAGCACCAAACAGTGTAAAGTAGGACTCATAATCTAAAACCTATTTCTAATTCGGGGAAGAAAAAAATCCTTTCTTGATATCCTATCAAACTCTTATCTGACAATTAACTATAAGACAATTTCAAATTAATTAGAAATTATTATGAAGGTGTAATCTTTCATTTAAGATTTCTTTTTATTTTAATTAGAACATTAATAAATTTTGTAAATCGATAGGTTTTTTGGTCAGCTATTAGCTATGTGAATGACTCCTAAAACTGTATGAATGACTTCTAAAACCGTCGTTATAAATTGTTAAAAATTATTTTTAACTTAAGTTTAATCATGTCTATAGAAAAAATATTTATTTTCGGCGACGTTTCGGAAGATAACCTTCAGGAAAATTACAAATTAAATTCTGCCAATGTTTTTATACAGAGCAAATACTGATTTAGACAGTGCAACTATTATTAGATATTTTTTTGGAAATTATCAATGACTAAGGTCGTTGATAATTTTCAAAGCTCATGGCTGGGAAAACATCTCGATTAAATTGATATAAATTATATTAAATTACTAATTATATTTAAAAGGTTTCTAAAAACTCTTTTCAGATAAGTTTTGCTTAGATTTATCAGGCCAAATGCAGCTGATGTTTTTAACGTACATCTTAGGGCTAGAATATCCCACTCGTTTAAGATTTAATTTCTGAAACTACAACCCACTTGTTGTAATGCCTTTTCTATCCTTTCCAAAGAAGAACTCTTTGACATTCTAACAAACATTGACAATTCGATAGCCAACCTACCTGAAGTTATCTTGGTAAAATTTTCTTCACGAAAACTGTAAAATTTATACTGCTGACATAAATGCTCACATTAATGTCAGGCTTACTTTCAAAGATTTTTATAAGGCTAGGGTGTAGCGTAAGTCCGTACAGTATTGTATTACTTTTATTATTGTGTAGTGTTTGATTTACGAAACTTATTTAATTTACGAAAAGAAAGAACGAGTCCTAGTGCTTATATAGGTTAGCAATAGGCTAGAAATTCCCGAAGTAGAAATTAGCTGAAATTAAATGATAATCGTGCGCACTGAAGATGACGATTAAGAAATAATAAAAAACCTTCAAAAACATTTTACAGGCTGAACTCATGCTAATGGACACTGGTCGGCAAGCCGAAAATACTGAAGGCTTTGACAGACTTTGTCTTGGCTCACCAAACAGCTCAATTGTTTGGATTCAGTATATGGCTTTCCATTTACACTCTGCTGATGTCGAGAAAGCGAGGCAAATTGCAAAAAGAGCTCTCCAAACTATTTCGTTCAGGTATTTGTTTTACGGTTTTGAGATTTTGTTGTTAGCTAACTAATATATGTATAAATGATAATCATACAAAATTTAATGTGGCGACAATTTGCAGGAGTATTTCTCATCATGTAAATATAACCTTGTCGAAAAAAGGGATTTTAAAAAATATAAAAGCGTTTCAGAAACTATCATTGGAAATAAGATATAAAAAATAATATGCAACCTTTCTGATTTTAAATTTGCTTTATTTTTTAAAATACCTTCCAGAGAAGAGCAAGAAAAACTAAACGTTTGGGTGGCATGGTTGAATTTGGAAACTAATTATGGAACTAGTGAAAGTTTGGAAACAGTTTTACATAATTCAATTCAAGCTAATGACTCAAAGAAAGTCTATATGAAAATGTTGGATATTTATACAAGAAACAATAAAAAACAAGTAAGTTTTCATTCTATATCCTGCAGATGTACTTTGGGTTTATTTTTTTTTAACCTAAAAAGATTTTTTTTTTTTTTTTTTTTTTTTTTGATATTATTGAGAAAAATAAGTTTGTAAACCAAAAATTATTTTTTATTTATTTATCAACTTACCATTCTTTTTTTTCTGTCTCTCTGTATCTGTATGAGTTATTCATGTGCGATCTTACAAGTATAATGAATATGTGATTTTATTAATTTTCTTTATTCCGTGCATAAACAAATAAAATTGCTTTGTATTATTTATATAATTAAATTGTTTTTCTTTAGGAAGCTGAAAAACTTTATCAAACAGTGTTGAAAAAGTTTAAAAGCAGCAAAAGCGTCTGGGTCAGCTATTGATACTTCCTCATGAAATGTGGAAAGCTAGATGAGGCTCGACAGTTATTACATCGAAGTTTAAAATCTCTTGATGAACGAAAACGTATATTTTTTTATTTTTTAGTGTTATTGCCCTGTCAACAAACATTACTTTTAGGTTATATATATATATATATATATATATATATATATATATTTCTGATAATTGAAGTACGTAGCACTATTTTATGTCCAAAGTTAAACCACACAAAGCTTCAACCCTTGCATATTAAACAGGTATTTTTTCGAATTCTTAAATAACAATAATTAATTTTCTTATACATATACAAAATTGAGTGCAAATGCACTCAATTTTTATGTGGAAAAAATGAATTTTTCTCCAATATAATCTTTTTCTGGTATTATACCTATAGATTTTCTTTTTGACTTATTTTCCGAATTTTTTATAGAATTTACGTTTATGTAGAGAAATTTATTAACCATAAAATAATGATAGAAAATAATATATACGATGGCATTTGTGTAATTGATATAACTACATCACATCTACTAGTATAGTTTGTTTTTTTTAGATATTGAAACGATTATACAGTTTGCCCTTATGGAATACAAATTTGGTGAACCGCAGCGAGGATCTACCATCTTGGAGAGTGTCTTAAAAAATTACCCAAAGCGTTTGGACCTATGGTCTGTATACATTGACATGAGCGTTAAACAAGGGGATGTTGATTATACAAGGTAATTGATTTTTTTGTTAGTTTTTATACACACACACACACACACACATATATATATA
>JAUZNK010099932.1:0-11943 GCA_035046665.1 Euphysa ruthae
TAAACCTAAAGTTGAGTGTACCAAGGGCGGTGTATCCGTATTTTTAATTGCTTGTGGTAATTTTTTCGTTTATTAATTGCATATAAGTGTCATAATATTTTGTCCATGATTGTAGATTAAAATTGCAGCAAAAATATCTAATTTAACCATTTTAAATAATTTTGGCTATATCCAGAAATATGTCATGAGAAAATTAGTAAAACAATAATATTAATAAAAAAATTAGGCTGGGCTTTATTTACCGAAATTAAGCTCTTGATGAAAGCAATTTTAAAAATTCTCTTTGGAAAGATAAAATAATGATAAAAAAAATTTTAATTCACATGTTTGATATTTGAGAATCAATAAAACAAGAAATGCGAGCACATGAATAAGTACATATTTCTTCTTTTTCAACAATTTTTTTAAAACATCAAATCTGGAGATAAAAATTCTTTTTTTTTTTCATGCAATTTCAACATCATAAACATCATCAATTTTCTTGAAAAGACCTACCACGCAATAGATCCTAAATTCTAAAGCTTTAACACATCGCTAGAAACAATAAAACTATTCCAAATAATATTATAATCTATTCGGATTTAATTTCTAGTAAAATCTCTTTTCTCAACTTGGCTTTTAAAATTTTCTTTGAAATAATCCCTTTTTGTGATTATTCTTTTGTATTGTTTGGTGTTTCATATTAGTTTCTTAATTTTGTTTCCACTTAACAGAGAAAATATTGTTTTTTACCAGCGTATAGTAGGTTAGAGAGCAGAAAAATTAGAATAGAGAAATTTTGTTGGTACGGAGCAGTAGATTAGCCAAAAAATAAAGAACTTATTTCATAAGGACACAACAAAATCCCATACTGACTTAAAAGCGATGCTAATGTTCTAAGCAGATGAAATAATACTAAAAAACAAAAATCGTTTGATTATATCCTTCAGGCCTTACAACAGAAAATATCTGGCAACCAAACCAATTAAGTTATTCAAAGGCTTGTCTATGATTTTCAATCAGTTGTTTGAACTTTATTTTTATAGAAACAAAGCAAACTTCAAAACAAACAAAAAGCCAGACAAACATGATGGAATCAATATCTATATATTATTATATTATACAACATTGATAATATTGATCAATAACGCCTGAAATTTACTAATCCTATAATTGAAATTGAGCATTATATATATATAATGTATATATATATATATAATATATATATATATATATATTGAAATAGTTATTCAAACAGGAGCTTTTAAAAATTTTGTTATAAAGTCTACTTGTAGTCTGGAATCTTTTGGAATAACAAACATCAGTCTGGAATTCTGAACTATTCCAGAGACGTGGCATATCTGATATTGGATCTTCTTCTAGTCTGCATCTGCGACATATTTACATATTGATATATTCTTTTTTACATTGGACACAGAAAGGATTATAATTGGTTAAAAATTGGCGATGGAATACTTTGATTGATTTATTGCAAATAATAATAATTTATATAATAATATTCCATGCTGTTCTTCTAAGACAATTTTCTATGATATCAATCAATCATCTTTATTTAACAAACTGCAGCTATTATTATTACAAAAATAATTTTTTAAAAAAGACGGTTGAATTGGATGGAGCCACTCATGCAGAAAAACTGGCCAAAGGAGTGACACCAATTGATAGTTATTGACAAAATCCTGTAAATCGTGCAAAAAGTGTTAATAAAAATAACCAGGTAAAATAAAAGAAAAAAAGAAAAGAGAATATTAGTCCAAAAAACTAAAAACAACAACTAAAGATTAAAGAGAGATTTTAACAAGTTTTTTTGAACTGATACCATTTTAAATGCAGAAAGTAGGAAAACTGGAATTAAAATTCTTAAATTTTCAAATTCATTTAAAAAATAAACAAGAGATTTATTCCAACTGCAGATGCATTGATAAATGGTAGAATACTTACCATACTTTTGCCTTTTATGGGATGGAACATAAAGTTTCCCATGATCAAATTTTTTTTTAAATGGTTAAACTCGAAATTGAAGTTGGAAGATTTTTGTTGATAAAATCAAACACAAAAAGAAGATTTGTTATTTTTACCATAGATGAAAATAAGGGAATTTTCAGTTCTTTAAATGTTTCCCAGGTATCAGATCTAAAGAGCTAAAAGATTATAATGCGAATAGATTGTCATTGAACTGAAAGTATTTTATTGATATGATATTTTCCTGTTTGTCCCAGATTTGACAGCAGTAATTCAAGTGAGAAGAGAAAATAGAGAAGTAGATATTTTTAAGAGTAGGTTTATAAACAAAGTAAAAATTTTTGCATAGCATACTGTTAGATCTATTTAACTTTTCTCATCTATGTGAAATTGCCATGAAAGATTAGAATTAAGCCAGTGGACTATATTTTTTAGATCAAAATTTACATTTTTACAAATGGATTATAATGATCTATTGATTTGTGTCATCAGCAAAGTGATGAACTTGACAGATTTATATGAGTTGTTGATACAAATCAGTAACAGAGGGCCTAAAACCGATCCTTGAGAAACACCACATACAATCGATTTTAAAGAAGATTTATACACATTAATAGAAACAAACTACTTGCGATCATATGGATAAAATTGAAACCAATCCTTTGCTATGCCACAAATACCATAATACTCTAATTTGGAGATTAGAATACTATGATCCGGAGTATCAAAAGTTTTTTTGAAGATCAATTAATGTTGGATAAAAGTGAGATTGGTCTTATGATTTTGCATAAAAACTAAGAAACTTTTTTGTATAAGAGTTGAACAGAGGTTTTCAGAATATCAACGAAGGTACCATTTTCGAAGGAGATGTTAAAAAGTTTAGCAAGAAAGGGTTTGATTGAGTGAGGAAATTTTAAGTTGATCAGTAGGAGAAATAAGTAAACTATGAAGATTTGGATGTTTAAGATAATTATGAAAGTTTTTATAGGAAGAGTGAATGTTAGTTTTAAGTTTTTGAGCAATGGAGATGAAAAAAGTATTTAAGTTTTCTGGAATATGTGAATATAAGTTATATTTTTACAAACAATTTGGAAATGAACTAGTGTGGTTGTAAACATTTATTAGATTTTAATACCTTTCCAAGTCTCACAGAGTAAATGGCATTATCAGAGAAAAAAGAAGAGACATTTTTTTTTTCTTACTAATTTGAAAGAAAGTATTAACATACTTGTAACGTTTGTACTCAAGATCGTAAGTAATTCTATTTTCAACAATTTTTGCTCTTATCAGTTTAACTATCATGTATGATGTCAAACTTTTGGATAAATTTTAAAATTCTTTTTGTGATCCAAGGAAAATATATATTATGTTTACTTGGAACAAAAGTTTTATTAAGCAAAGAAAAATGAAAAATTGAGACTGACATAGTTAAATTTTCAGATAAAATTCCATTGAGATATTAGGAAAAATATTATCAATACATAAGTGTTTTAGATCGATCCGTTATTCTTGAATTAGGAGTGATAAAAGGAAGAGTATTTTGAGAAACTACTAAGTTAAAGGATTCATTATTAAGTAAGTTTCATTATTAGTACAGCATTGCAATAGATCAATGTTAAAGTCACCTAATAGTAATATATATTTATTTTCAGATGATAATTTTAAAGAGAAGAATAGTATTTACCATTGAAATCATTTATATTTATACATGGATGTCTATAAATACATCCAACAATAACATTTGATTTTTTAGGACAGAATATTTCAACAAATATAGATTCAAGGAATTTGTACATCAACGAATATTTTCTGCATTTAAACTTTAAAGTATTAGATATATAAAAAGGAGATCCTCTGCTGAAAGATTCCGTGGAAGTGTGTCCAATATTAAAACCTTCTAAGTTTAATTGAAACAGAGGAAGTTTTCCTGAGTCTAGTTTCGGCTATTCCAATAATGCTGAAATCAAAATCAAGCAATGATAGCATTATATTGAGATCTTCAAAATATTTTTGTAGGGAGGATATATTAAGATGAAATGATGAGAAATAATTACTGCTATAAAATTTAGAAGCACAAAAATCATCAATATATTAATATTTACAGTGCAACTGGTTTTTAGATATGTCTTTTTCATTGCCAAAATCTTGCTAATTTACTTCACTAACATTATACTCCAAAGAAAAATACCATTAAACTTAAACTTACCTTTAAAAACAGCTTCTGAATTTTTTCTTGACAATTTCCATATGCTTTTTCTTTTTTTTGTAGAGTCACTCTTATTCATGATTCAAGTACATTTTAAACACACTCTTTTTGTTACATCTTTATCACAAATTATATTTAACTGAAAACAACAATAAACTATGAATTTTAACTAATTTTTTCATGGGTCACTATGAAAACTATGGTTACAGCTGAAGGATATACTGGACAAAATCCAAAATATTTTTTCGATAACATTTTTGCATGATTTAACAAACTGATTCTGATTTATATTTAGAATATTTCAAAAACTCCCGATAAATTAACATTTGAATTTTAAGAAACTGCCATTTCTTGATGTTTGATAAAAACTTTTTCGAAAACCAGCATTTTCAAGAAAAAAAACTTGTACAGGCCTTCTTTTACATTATTTCAGATTATGAACTCAAAATATGAACTAGGTTTAATAAAAGGACTTGGATATAGTGCCATCACATTGATTAATTAGCTTGATTGGATAAGAAATTTATTTGAAAGTGAACCAAATTACTAATATGAGGTCTATGTCAATCATTTCATACCCTAAACCTGTCACTAGATGTAGGGTAACAGTATAACAGTACCCTAAAACCTAACCCTAAAGCTATATATACTTGACAACAGTAACATGGCAAATATGGGAAACCAAGAACAACAACAAATGTGACGGCACTATAACCACTTCTTTAATAAAAAACTTATTAGAAAGATCATTCAAAACTACTAAAGCTTCGTATGAAATTCATTTTGACTACCAGGCCATCAAAACAACTCTCCAAAAAACCTCTATCCTCCATTTCTTATTGATAAAACAATTAAAAATTATTTGACCTCAAAATATGAACAAAATAGTGATAAAATAGCAGAAAAGGAAAAAAATGGTAATTAATTTAAATTAACATACGTTGGAAAACTCTGATGTAACACAATGAAAAATTAAAAAAAAAAAAGGTTTAGAAGAAATAATTAATTTTAGCAAAGCTAATAATGATGCTCTTGGAACAACTAATAGAAAAAAAAGAAATGTTTTTACAAATAAACTTAATGAAAATATAGGTAGACCTAAAAGTCATTGGAAAACTTGTAAGATATTGTAAGATATAAAAGTTACAAAATCAAAAAACCCACACTCACAATCCATTTTTTTGTTTAAAACAAGGAAATAAGTTTTTGATCATCTTCAAATTTCTAATGCTTTTAAATAAAAATTTTTTGGAAATCTTTCAACCAATCTTTCAAACTCCTACCAAATGCATCAAATATTTATAATACCCAAACAACCCTAAATTTTTATGGCAAAATGAACATTTTGTAGGAATTTGAATTCTTAAAGAAAGATGTAGTTAAAAACATAATTAATGATTTAAAATTAAATACACCAGGCTTGGATAAAATATCATCTGTTCTTTAAGGACGGATGTACTTTTATTTTGAGACCACTCACACAAATAATAAATCTTTCTTTGAGGACTAACAGATTTCCAGATAATTGCAAATTAGCTAAAATAGCTCCATTATTTAAAAAAGAGAGCAAGACTGAACCAAAAATCTACAGGCCCATATCATTATTATTAGTTGGATCCAAGACTTTTGAAAAAGATATTGAAGGTCAAACTAGAAAATTTGTTGAAAAAGAGAACATTATATTTAAATTTCAATATATATTTAGAAAGACTTTTTCGACTGACACATGTTTGTCATACCTTCAAAACTTTGAAAAGAGATATCACACTAGAATGAACTTTGTAGATCTCTAAAAGGTCTTTGACACAATAGATCTCAATATTTTGGTTGAAAAACTGAAATCCATGCGCTTTTCAGAGAATTTAGTTTTCTGTTTCAAGTCTTGTCTCTCAAATAGAAAGCTTAGGGTGAAAGTTGATAAAGATTTATCTGATGAAGTATTAGTGAAATGTGGTGTCCCACAGGGGTAAATTGTAGGACTTTTTTGTTTTTGCTATAGGTGAACTACATGAACAAGCACTAGACTGTGAATTACTTCTTCACGCAGAATCTTGCTGTAATAGATATAGAACATATTCTAATCAGAAATTTTTCCAACCATTCTAAGTGTTCTGTCGATAACAAACTAAGTATCCACTTTGGAGAAGAAAAAACCATGCGTATTCTCTTTTTCATCTAAAATGACAGCTAAAAAACAAATCCCTTGAATATAATTTATAGAGGCATATCCATTAAACAATATACCTTAGTAAAATAGGACACATATTAGATCAACCCTTGAGTGGGTCACCATGTTTTAAATGAAATTAATTCCAAACTTAGATTTTCATATAGAAAACAATCTTTCTTAACACCAGCCTTAAAGCGTGCTCTGATTCAATTTCACTTTGACTATGCATGTTCTGCCTGTTACTTAGGCCTCAAAGAATCACTTAAAATCCGTTTGAAATGTGCACAAAATAAATGTATAAGATTTTTTTTTAATATGAATAGTCATGCCCATATTGGTACTGAGCAGTACATATATATGGAGCCATAAACTGGCTTCCTGTTGATATGAAGGGTTAATCAAGGTATTGCTGCACATCCATTTAAATTCTGCAGTAGACCCAACTTAAATTACATGTCTGAAATCTTCTTTTTTGAAAATAGAAAAATTCCACTATGCTAAGGCTAATCTTACATCTTGATGTAATTCGCAGACCTAATAATTGCAGACTATTATAATTCTGTGAAAAAAAAAGAAAACTTTTTTTTTCTATGCTTCAATCAATCTCTATGTTTTTGTTTTTGTTTGTGACAGGACCACAATGGAAGTATTGTTGTGACAGACAATTTCTGTGCCTATCTTTGCCAATACAATCTTTTTATAGCTTTAGAAAATCCCGCAATTGCGGGATGAAAATAACAGTGATATAAAAGTTTAATAGGAAAAAGAAGTAAAAAGCAACGATTCTGCGAAATTATAATAATTGGGTGCCGAAACTCTTATCAAACATATTTCCATTACAACCATTGCTTCGGAGATCTTAGCCTGTGGCATTAAATTTTTTTTCTGTGCAAGTCTAAACTTCTAAGGGTCACAAACCGGAATATATTTTTAGAAAATTTTTGATTGTTTGTTATCGCATGATATAAATAAATTCGAACGTCTGCAATCATAGTATAGAATTTGGAATGTCTTACTCAATAATCATTTGATTTGTTGGTGCTTGATGTTGTTAAGATGTTAATATTGTATAGATATAATTCATATGCAATTATATTATAATGGATATTTTATTATTAAAGTTTTTTAGAAAAGTAGCATGTAGTTTGTTTATTGCTTTGAAATATTTATTTTGTTTATTTTTCATTTAATTTATTCTTACTAAATGACTTGTACGTGTTCCCATTCAAGATGTATTCGATGAAATATCCTTAATAAGAATTGGTTCTCGCTATACGGATGACCATCAGGAATATATTAGTTGGTGTCGAAAGTATTGATTGCTTGATACTCAGATGATTTGTCCAACATGCAATCGTCAGTCTACCGAGCATTGTTTCAATCGTGCTGTTGACGAAGTTACTTGGCGTTGTCCAGTAAAAGAATGCAAAAAGTAATAAGCATTAAGTAAAGAAGTGGCATGCTAAAAGCAAGGTTAAATATACCAAATTTTCAAAATGCAAATGCAGCCGCAAATCTTTTAAGTAATCCCTTTATAGTGGTGAGAGCGTTGCGTAATTTGGTAGAATTGAGAAAAGTGCTTTTTTTGCTGAACATGATAAATTTGGGATGCCAAAAACAGAAAAAAAATATGCTTACATTTTTTAGGGGGCATTTACCCTAAGTGGGGCTGAGGTAATTCAGAAGGATTAAGTAAAATTTTTTTCTCTCAAAAACAACTCATGACATACCATTAGAAAGGTATGAACGAGACGAACTAACTTTATTAAAGATTCTTAGTCTGAAAATAATCACACAAACAGTTGGCGTTGAAGTTAGTCACGTGACTTATTGAGTTAGTGGCAACAAATGGGCGTAACTTTTATGATCTTGAGAAAAAAGCACTTGATGAGTGCTTTTGTAGATTTTAAATGTAAATCAAGTTTTCTTTTTCTTGTAGCATGAACAAACAAGAGAATAAATTCAAATTGTTTAAAGTAGATTTTGACATACAACATCATTTTGTGATCATTATTAATAAAATTGCTGGACCATTCATTTCTCGATGAGAACAAGATTTTAATACTCTGGCACACATTCGTAATAGATTCTGAATGTTCGGGACTTATCTTTAAAAATGTTTCCTATTATGTGTCATAAAACGCTATTACTGTTCCCATGTGTGCTTCTAGAGCTCGAATTTTCAAATTTTCAATGTATTTACAAACTGTGTGGGCAATTTACAACTTCGGTATAAACGATGATAATATATTAAATATAATAAAGTGCTTTACTGGACTTTTTAGTTTCATTTGCCAAGCTTACAATTGTATATATCTTCCACGTCCTATGTTCCAAATTCGTAATATGTGTATCATATAAAAAAAATTTAATTTCAGGTAAAGTCATTGCTGACTTTCAATGCTGTATTTATTATTCCTCAAGCATATAATGACAACTATTGTTGCTATATTATAGAACTTGTCATCGAGAATGCACGAGACCTAACAGATCAACTGGAGGAAGCATCAAAATCGATAATGATACTTTAAAGGAAATATTCGATACTGTAGATAAGTATGTAGTCGACAATGTTGAAGTAATGTACGCAAATCAGCTAGCAACTATATATACTGAAAAAAATTTTGATAAAGAGGCAATACCTGATAGGAGAACGTTGTTAGTTTTAGTTTCACGTTCTTTGGTGATAAAATAGCCTTGTGGGTTCCGGAATATGGGATAACGTTTATTTACAACAACAACATAATAGAAATACTTTCAAAGAATCTAAGTGATGCCGAAGAAAATAATATATCACCAAATGAATTGTCTTTTAACTTGAAAATCAGACATTTTTTTACGTGGTTGTGGTAGCAAAATGATTCATTTTCTCACCTATGTTACTAAGTACTTTTGGATTGTTCTTTATTACCTTTTGATTGGCTCTTGATTAATTTTTAAAACTTTTTTGAATTACCCGCCCAGAAAAAATTGTAAATCTCCCCTAAACAAATAAAAACATTTCTTTTTTTAACGTAATATGCTTATCTAACAATTTAGTGACATTTAGAAAAAAAAATTAAAACTGTCATTAGTGACTTTTTATCGCTCACAATGTTTTATAACCATTAAATGAAATGTTATATAATGTATAATGGTAATAAAAGCACAGTTTTTTGTATTTGCAAATTTTCGATATGCTTCATGTTTTCTTCAGGCATGACATAATGTTCAAAATTGTATTACCTATATGTTTATTTTTTTTTATTTTATTGAAAAGTTTAATGTAATTTTTGAACGTCTTAAAAGCCATGTTTATGTGATACCTTATTCAAATTGTAAAGAACCAGAGATCCACGAAGAAATAAACAATAAAAAGTTGATGAATCATCCCACTGAATTCTTTTCTATTTCGAATATTTGTTGGCATGGGCTACATCAGGGTATTATGGCATTTGTTGCAAGCACTCCAAAAGTTTATTGAATCATCGATTATCAATATCCTTTATTTTCACTTGAAATCAAAAGATATTCTTTTGAAACTTTTTATATTTCATGCCTGTGAATATGTTTTTTTTTTAATTTTTAATTAACAAAAATTAATAATACAAGTTAAAAATTTTCAGCAATTTTTTACCTTTGCTTTATTTTTTTTAGTGGTATGTTTTAATTTCTACATCTTAAAATTTCACAGTGTAGCGTGATGCCTGCTATCGAATGTCTTAGAGAAGGAAACACCGTCTCTCTAACAGGAGGACGTCTAATATAACGGCTCAGTTGTTTTAACATACTGTCATAAGCAATGAACATAAGAAAAAAATATTTTGATTTACGGTTGACCATAAAACTCATAAATGCTATAAAACATAAAAATATAATCAATCAGTTCGAAAAATATAATCAATCAGTTCGAAAAACTTTTTGTTAGGCCCAAGTTGAAATAATCGAATCCTCCAAATTTCTTTATACTTTTTAAGATTTTTTTTCAAATGCTATATGCACCATTTAGTACAATTTAGTACACCATTTAGTACAATTTACAATGTCATTTATAAGGCATGTATTTTTAATAGGATTTTCGTTTTGTTCTATTTTTACTATGATACTATTTATAGATTTGTTGTTTATATAATTTTGTATTTTATTATGTTTCTTTTCATCAAATATAATTTTTTAGTTGAACAGCTGTTTTTTTACAATAGTTATGACCTACTAATGCTTCAGCTATTCATAACGTGTGTTTAATTCTTAAGTGCTCCCCAGTGGATGAGGTCATTCCTGTATTTGACTGCATTAAAGCAGTATTTTTGTTTTTCTATTTCTATTTTGTACTTGCGCAATATTTCTTGAATAGTTTTAATGGTTGTTGGAACATTTCTTTTAAATTTAAAGTCTGGAATCTGCAGGAGTATTTATAGTTTATAGGAGTATTACAGCTTTTTTTTTCTGACTAAACTTTTAAGTTTTTGTGTGGAACATTAGGTATTGATCCTTTTTTTGAACGCAGATGCCATTTTTGCAGCTGCTAAGTGCTCTAGAATTTTTTCTTATTTCATCATGATCATGTTTTAAAAATAGTAGACAGGCTAGAATTTAGCAACACAGATCAGTAGATCCAACCGAACAGCTGCAATGTGCTTTTCTCCAGGCAAAGTCCATCAAAATAAAAAACTGTAGGTCGTATTTGTGTACTATAAGATTTTTTTAACCATAGCTTTAACAAAACAACCTGTGTCAGTTGATAGAACTTTAACAAGCTATATGCAACCTTTTTGCTCTAAAGCATATTTACATATTTTACATGCTCGTTTCAGTTTTTATAGAAGCATATTTATGAAACATATCTTCAGTTATTTTTGGATAATGACTTTTTCTGAACTCCATTTACTATTTGGCGAAAATATTTCTTGTGGATCAAAACAGCTTGTAAATGAAAAATGTCTATTGACCTTTGTTTTTAAACGATCAATGTGGATAAAGTCTATACAATATAGGAAGTCATTTACATGTTATCACAAAATATTTTTTTGCAAATTTCTATATTTGAATTTTTGATACTGTAGAGAATTATATTATTATTATTATTATTATTTTAAATTTATATAAGCTAATAATAAATTAAAGAAGAATTTGTTTATAAATAAATATAAAATATAGAATTAAACTTTAAATGAGATAATATACATGAAGTTTATGAAGCAGTATTGATTTGTTTTATAAAATTTTTTTACAAGTTAAGCTACTATTATGTTTTTTTCCCTTACAAGCAAAAATGAGAAAGTACAACCGTATGAATTTGACTAATTAGATAAAGAAAAACAAGATTCACTTCCATTTCCGTTTTTGTTGTCCGAAAACTCTAAGTCAAACAATCAACCTCAATCGAGGTATAAAAATTCATCCCGCGATTGTGGACAGACCTTTTCATAAATTTTCATCCCGCAATTGCGGTACTCCGAGGTTTTAGTATTTTCTTCACTGATAAAGTAAGTAAGTAAGTATTTATTCTGCCACAAACAAATATACATTAGCTATGAAAATTACAAGACAATTTTTTTTCTGTTGTCTTGTAATTTTCATAGCTAATGTATATTTGTTTGTGGCAGAATAAATACTTACTTACTTA
>JAUZNK010099943.1:782-11942 GCA_035046665.1 Euphysa ruthae
CTCAATCACCCCCCCCCCTCCCACAACCCCTTCTCTAGCAGCCGGATTATTTTTTGAGCCTCAGCTCAAATGAGGTAAAATATAAGAATGGCAAGAAGCAACATTTCTTCAGCAAACAAGCTCTATGATCATATCAAGGTTTTGAAGATCGTGTTTTCCTTTCTTGCGTTTAAGTTCGTTCTGCAAAATGTTCGCTATTCTCTAATTTTCAGCAAAAGCAAATACTTTGCTGCAGCAACAAGTCTTTTTTTTTTCTTTTTTTTTCATGAGGCTGATACTTCAATAAATTGTTCATATTTTTCGTTCAGAAAATGTAAAAAAAAATTGATTAGCATAACTAAATTGGAATATGTCAGTTGCTAGTTTCGGACGAAGCTGAAATAAACCCATCTAATAGCAAATGGCAGCAAGATGAAGAAGATTTTTAGTCGTTTTTTAGTTTTGATCGTCGATGAGGACAAATACAATCTAAACATTGAAATCTAAATCGTTAAACGTTATTTTCTTTTTTTGTGTGATGTCTTATTGTTTAGTTCAATGTAAACAATTTTGTAAACAATTTATGATGACTATTTAGCTATCTTTTGATGAGCGCCCCAACATAAATGGGTGTCCCCTCGAATAAAAGGCCCCTCCCCCTGAAACTCAAAATTTTTCGAGATTAGTAGAGATAAAGCAATCTAGAGTATACAATTCTACTTGCGACAACTGTTAACAATGTTTTCAAGATCAAAAGAAAAAAAATCAACATAGAGTATAAAAACCCAGGTGCTACAGACAACACTCAACAAGGTTTTCGTGATCAGAACAAACAAAGCAAAATAGAGTATAGAAACCCTCGTGCGAAAACAATCAACAAGGTTCAAAGCAATATAGAGTTTTTGCCAAAGCTAGATATTACATTTCTTGAACCTTTTTCCAAAAGCATAAAATATATATAACAATGAAATGACCACTTACTTTTATGGCGAACTAAACATTTCAAAGGAATTAAACTTCTCAAGGTTATCTGGAGATTTATTAAAAAACATAATTGAAAATTTGAAGTTAAATAAATCCCATGGGCTTGATGAAATATCATCTGTGTTTATCAAAGATGGATGTGCCTCTATTGTACAGCCACTGACCTAAATTATAAAACTTCCAATCAAGACTAATACTTTCCTAGACGACTGCAAAGTTGTCAAAATCAATCTTTTATTTAAAAAATGGATTAAACTAAAGCAAAAAACTACAGACCAATATCTTTGTTGATAATTTTGTCCAAAATCTTCGAAAAAGTTTTTGGTGGTAAACTAGGAAATCTCTTGAAGATGATATTTAATTCCAATCAAATTCCAACTGATAAATGTCTGTCATATCTCCATGACAAAATTACAAAGTTTTTTGAAAAGGGCATCACACTAGCAGCATGATACTAATTAATTGCAAAAAACCTGTGACACGATAGATCGCAGCAAAGTCCATGAAATTTTCAGAAAATGTAGTTTCTTGGTTCAAATCCTGTCTCTGAAAAAGAAAATTTAAGGTTAAAATTGGTGAAGAACTTTTCAATGAGGAAACAGTGAAATGTAGGGTCACTCAGGCATAAATTTTGGGACCTTTCTAGTTTTTGCTCTATGGTAATGACATGAAAGAAGCATTAGACTGTGAATTATTTCTCTTTGCAGATGATTCTTGTTTAATTTATGACATTAGTAGTAGTACCGTAATATTCTCAATGTCCGTCCCAATTTGAATGATCGCCCCCTCGAATAAGGGCCACTCAATCACCCCCACCCGCCATCCCCCATCCCATACAAACCCTTCTCTAGCATCTGAATTTTTTTTGAATACCATAGCTCAAATGAACGCCTCAGCTCAAATGAGGTAAAATATAAGAATGGCAAGAAGCAAATTTCCAGAAAATAAACGCATGTGCGACAATCATTTAAAGCTGGACGCACTCTTTAAAAGATCAACCATGGGAAAAAATTGACTGACCGGCTAACTGACAAAGAACAAACAAGGTAACACAGAGTATGATGAGTATTTGATTAAAGAAAAATCTTTATGATTCTTATTCCCACATAATCAAACCGCATTGCCTGTCGGTCGGATCAACAAGAATTACATGCCGAGGTTTAGATTCATGCCTGGGATATCGAAAAGTATGGTACGGAGCTAAAAACGCCATCACGACGATTTTTTATCAGGAAGTTTCCTGCAGTCTACACGTTCAATATATGCACCCTTCAATCGGAAAAGCAAATGTATGAGCTGGTTTCCTCTGCTATTGAGTTAAGTATTGATGCGATCTGTTTGCAAGAACATCGTCCCTGTTTTGGAAATCTTATTGCAAAGTATCATCAAGTTGGAAAAAGAAGAACATCAGTTTGGAAAAACTCTTGAAATAGCTCCACAGGAAGTGTAGGAATGCTTCTCAGCCCGAAGACTTTGAAATCACTAAACAGCATTGAAAAAGTCTCTGACTGCGAACTATTGTTGCTAATTTCTCTGGAAATAACGGAAAACCATCATATCAGTTGTCATAGTGCAACTAATGTGGCAGATGAACGAAAAATTATGATATACTTGTCATTACTGGATATACTGATACCCAGATCGGACACTCTGATAAGCACAGATATGCTTTTCATAACATATGAAATAGAAATGGAAAACACTTCAAACCCTTCCCTATGAAAAATGCTTCGCATTGCCTCAATATCCGCTATCAAAAAATTAGAGGAAAGAAATGGAACAATCAAAGGTCAAATGGTTACCTTTTGCAAATAGACTATCTGCATCAACAAGGAATGGATCAACAATGTCAAAATCTGTGAAGCTTTCAGCACATCTAAAGGATTACATTCAGATCACAGAACTGTATCAGCGAAAATTAAAATAAGCCTTTGAAAAAATAAAAATAGACCGACAGATCGTGTTTGCTAGAACTGATCAGAACTCACAATTAATGATGATACCCGAAATAAATTATCATCGCCCTGAGAAATTATTTTGAATTACTCAACACTGATGCCTGCAACAAATACAATCCATCAAAACTTCATCAAAGCAAATGTATTCCAATTAAACCAAGGTTCAAACAAAGGTAATAATATTGGTGAAGAAATAACACAACTTAAAGAGGTATCAAACGAGAAAAACCAAAACCAAACGGCAAAGAGCATCGGTAAAGCCAAAGCAACCCCAAAAAATCTTGACGCTATTTATGAAGTAGAACAACAGAAGCATTTGCAAAGTCAAATTGGCGGGATTGAATATGCGGAGGCTGATAACAAAAAGTTTTTTTAACCTGTAATAAGGTCTCTAGGAGGAAAAATCCTCCACCGGGAAGCTGAGGACCAAGTCAAAAGAAGAACGACTAAAAATAATACAAGTAAGATTTTTATACACCTGTCACAATACCTACCAACATAGATAGGGTCAGCGAGGAACCTCTTCTTATTCAAACTACACCTTTTCCTGAAGAAGAACTCGGGCCAGTTCTCAAAGTGATAAAGAATAGAAGGGCTGGGCTGAAGGAGATCTCTCCAGAAGTATGGAAAACCGGTTTGTTTAATGATTATCGTCTGATATTATGTCATGCCGTAAAAAATCAACAACGATCAACCAAAATGGATTCATAAAAGGTCGTTCAGCAACTGCTCAAACTCTGACAGTTCGAAGATTGATTAATGGCGTTAAGCCAAAAAAAAGTCTAATTTAATTTTTGTAGACTTATCCAAGGTTTTCGGTTCCACAGACAGGACAAAGCTAGAAGAAATAAAGCATGTACATGGAAAAAATAAGTAAAGTCATGATTCTTTATAAAAAAAAATGAAGGCAAAATTATTATCCCCATATTGAGATAAAGAATTCTTCAATATCCTAGCAGATGTTTTGCATGGAGACACTCTGGCCCCTTTCTCATCAGTGCCTTAGAATATGCACATTTTTTTTACATCAATAGACCATCACCAACATCTGAATTTTACACTCGTAAAATCAAGATACAGAAGGTATACTGACATCAAAGTAACTGATGCTAAATATCCTGACGCACATTTTTCAGATGATTGCCGAGATCCGTAGAAACTCTTACATCTACTCGAGTTCGAAGCAGTTTCAATTGGATTTAAAGTAAATACTGTCAAGACGGAGCGCATATCTTTTAACCACCAAAGATATGTTTATAAAAACCTCAAACGAGCTGTCAAAAAAAAATTTCCAGAAATTCACCTACTTGGAAGTAATATTGCCTCTACTGAGAAAGATGTGGAAACAAGATTAACAAAAAAAACATAGGGTGCCCTTCCCAAACTAAACCTTGCAAAGGGTGTTAGAAGCAGCATAGTTTAAAACAAGGGCGCAAAATAATAACCTGAAAAAACAAAAAAAATGTTTTAAACTGTGTTGATGAGATGGTAAAATATGATAAAGTGATAATGTTCGCAAAAGGCAATTTTCTCTATGGTTAATGATATTTCACAAAAAGTTTAGTGTACATTATAATGTTTCTTATTTAATTCCAAAGGTTTATAGAAATAAAGGTTCGGGCTGGTCAATCCTGTACTTTAGCGTCAGATTGAAAATGGCTAAAAAAAGTTCCAAAATGAAAGAAGAGTGTTCGTGATGCATTAAGTGTCTAGACCATTAGCTATAGGTTTCTGTTTTTTAAAAAAAATGTAGGTTTTTAAAGGAAAAACTCCAAACAGTAATAAAATTAAGTGCAATTTAAAATTTGAATCAGATATTTACATGTCAATCTTGCTTAACTTCAATTTGAAATCTAAAATGCTTCTTATAAGAAATCCCGAACAAATTGTTTCTGTCTATAAGTTGTTAAACTTGCTAATTAGACTGATTACTGCGGTTTCTCACAACATTTCGTCAATTCAATTGTTTGTAACTAGAATGTTGTTGAATAATTTAGTTCGATCCACTACTTATAACAGGTTGCATATTATATCGTTACAGTCAAGGAATTGACGGTTTTTTGTGGAAATGTAATGATTGTAAGTTTACATTTTCTGTGACAGATGGCAGTTTTTTTTACAAGCACACCTGGCTTTGCACATGACATAACTTACCATTAACCACACAACTTCAGAGTGGTTTAATTTTGTAAAAGATTTGCGAATAAAAGTTAATAAACACACCTGAGATGGTTGGCGGTATCAATATTATTAACAGCCAAATCGAACCAAAGATCATTAAAATCGGCAAATCTATAAGTTTTTACATCGAATATACCATTGCAGACAATTGTTTTGAGAGAGGCTAATAAAATGTTTTTTTGGTTGCGAACGTAATGCAAACACTTTAATACCACCTATATAACAGTGGGTTTTTACCAGGAACTTGATTAGCGATTACTGTGCTGCATACAACAGCATCGAAAGAATAAATGGTGGTATATACAGTTATGATGTAACTCTTCATGAGCAAAATTTTATGGACCTTAATGCTAGGAGCATCCATATGCAAAACGTCGAGTCATGTGGCCTAGAGTCAAAAAATTTTTTTCAACAAAACTATATAACAACCACAGAGACATATATTTGTTTGAGTTTATGCGGCGTGAAAAAATTTGGAGAATATAGCTTTTTGAGCATACTAACTAAGACATGTAATGGAACAATATCAGTTGTAGGGGCATATATATTTTACTTTTTTTTTTTTTTTTTTTTTTGCTTTTTTTATAATTAGTTCTTATATTAAAAAACAATCTTCTATTTTTTTTAAAGAAATTAAAAAATTTCAAGGAGCCTCAGATTCTTATCAAAACAGATGTTTTTTAGCTTTAAAACATTTCTATACAATTATTTTCATTCTTGGAAAGAACCAAAATGTAGTTAAAAGCTAGCTTTATTTTATACCTGCCAAGGTTTGGCTGGTGAATTTAAAAAGAAATCTTAAAAAAAAAGGTAAAAAGGAATTTTTAGGATTCCATTATTTTAACGTCGGACCAACACCAAAACAAATAGTTTTTCGAAATAATTTATTACAGAAGAGCCCACGGGTTTGGTTAACATTTGCCATCTTCAAAAAATTAAAAGAAAAGGTAAAAACAATTTTGGAGGACAGGATATCGATCCCCATACCTCTCATATGCAAAGAGACCGCTTTACCATTTGAGCTAAACCTTCACTACAAAGTATGTTAAAATCTTTATATTTGTCCATTGTTTAAAAACGTCAATCAAAAACGATTTTATTTTTTAAAAAAATAAAATCTTAAAATCTTAAAAATATTTATATGGTTCCGAAAAAATTTCTTAACACTTCTTAATTTCGTGCTAAAGAGATTTCAAACAACCCATCGGTTGCCAATCGAGATAAGTTCTGATAAACCTTATTTTATAGTAATTATCTAAACCCATTTGCTTTTGTTTAAAAATTTAGCAGATCTGAATCTTTAAAACTTATCAAAGCAATACATTTACCACTTGAAGTTATATTGCCATGCTAATCATGCAAGTTTTCTTCATGAAAATTAAAAAGTCTTTACAAAATCAGAAGATAGATTGATATAATCAGATAAATTGATTGGAAAGTTATGATTTATGGACAATAATCAGAATACGGACACAGCTAGGGCATTTCCCGCAAGCTACGCGCAAGATAGTTGCTTGATACGTGCGAAGTGTTAGCACAGGTTACCTGGTCAAGGACGGGACGGGACAAAGAATCAATTTAATCAGAAGAATGATAGACAGATAAGAGTCAGGCACAAGCGGAGTAGCTGTAGTGCTCTTGAATAACATCAAGGAGACATTTATACAATTGAGCAGAAGAAACAAAAATGTTGAGCATCAAAATTAGCGAGAGAAATACCAGCCTGTATATTGTCAGTGATTTCACCACTGAAGTGGGATGTGAGAATGGTGAGAAGGATTGAATTAGACCAAGAAATCAACATAATCCCTATGAATGAGAGGGTGATTATTGGAGGGAACTTGAATGGTCATCTTAGCAAGGGTTGGAAAAGAGTTCAGAGGTGGCACGAACGGTGGAGCGTTGACGGAAAGAAATGCTGAAGGTTAGAGAATTTTAGACCTTATGGCATCACAACACATGGCATTATTGAATATCTTAATCAAAAAACGTGACAAAAATCTGATGTCGTATAGGAGAAATGGCAGAAAGAATCTAATTGAGTTCTTACCATTTAAAAAAATAATATCAATGAGATGCAAGATTGCAAAGTGATCAATAGGGAAGAAGTAGCAGGCCAACACAGTCTCCTTTTTACAAAGATTAGAATTAAAGAATGTAAGAAGGGAAAAGAGATAAGGATGAAGAAGTTCAAGTAGTGGAGACAGAAAAAGTTTGAATTGAAAGGACAGTTTAAAGAGTAGGTATTTTAAAATTGAATAAAAGCGGAAAAATTTTAAGAGGGGGGGACAAGGAACAATGAAGTCAAAAAAAAAAATACAGCAGAAAAACTTTTGGGTAAAGCCTCTCGAAAAAAATCTGAAAAAGGGACAGGGTGGTGGAAGTAAGTGGTACTGACCATTGTGAAGAGACAGAAGTCTGTCAAGAAACAATGGGATAATACCGAGAAGGAAGTGGACAAAGGATGTATCAAGAAGTGAAGAATACTGCAAAAGGAGCGGTGGCAATAGCAATGAACAAAACATGGGTAGAATTGTATACGGAACTGGAAACACCGGCTGTTGAGAAAAGAGACAAATCAAGTAAGAACCTGGTCCAAAACAAGCCGATGAAGTCACATTAAGGGTGAGTTTTGATAAAAGAATAAAAAATCAAGGAAATATGAAGGCTTACTTCGAAACTCTATTGAATGAAGAAAATCCTAGAGCAGTGAAAAAGGGAAGGTATTGCGAACCTTGGGATAGTAAGAGAAGTGACAAAAAGATAAGTAGAAAAGGCAGTGAGTAAATTATAAAAATCCAAGGTTGTAGGCCCTGGTGAGATTCAATTGGAAGCAAGGAAAAGCTTAGATGCAAATAACTTTGAAGCAAGATACTATATTCACGGGATAGAGAAACGGTAAATGTTGGACATAAAGCACTTTGGGAACCATCGAGGAATTAAATTAATTTCACATCATACACTTAACATATTGAAAAAAATTTATAGATCAGATGTTGACAGAAAAGACAAACATTATCACACATGATTTTGGATTGTAATTACCAAATATGTGAAAGAACCTTGGTACATGACGTTTGCAGATGACATTGCCTTGCATGACAAGGACAATTAGTTGATAATTAAGATAAGACTGAGTAGGTAAGTGACGGAAATAAAGAGAACAACATAGTCCATGATTATCTAGTGTAGAAAGTGACAAACCTCAAGTACTTCTGGCTACAATAAATGCAAATAAAGTATTCAAGCAGAAACTGGAAAAGACAGATAAAGAATTGGTGACTGGATGGCGAAACTGGAAAAGGCTATCTGTATAGTAATGTGATAGACGAGTACTTGTGGAGAGAAAGATGAAGGTCTATAAAGTAGTAATTAGACCAACTATTATATAAGGAGCAGATACGTGGCACACCAGAAAGACCAATATTAAGAATATTTACATGGCCGAAGTGAAAATTCTGTGCTCAGCGTGCGAAAATACTATGATGGATAGAATAGAAAATAGAGTGATCCGAGAGAGTATGAAGGTTACAGAGTTATCTTGACAAGGCATGGCATGTTCTCAGAAGAGAAGATAGCCATGTATTGAAAAGAAATCTTAATACAGAAGTGGAGGGTAAACCGCTTAAAATATGGTTGAACTGTTTGAGAGAGGACCTGATGAAGAAGCAACTAACGACTCAAGACGCAACTGACCGTCAAAAATGGGGGTCCTGAACAAACAATGGCGACCCCACTTGAAGTGGCACTAGTCAAAGAAAGAAAAATAAAAATATGGATCCAGATGGTGCATTTTTTTTCTCCCTGTGCCCCAGCTTTTCACATTTACAAAAAATTATTTCGCGATAGCAAAAAAATGACATCAAAACAACGTTTGAATAATTTTTCGATAGATATCAATATTTTGGAACATGTTCCATAAATAAGAAGTACGAGAATTAAAAGCTGAGGAGAAATTTGAAATATGACTCTTCATTAATTTTTTGAGAAGTACAGCTCAAGTCAATATTGCCCAAGCTTAAATTAAAAAAAAAAAATGTCGTTCGAATAATTTTAGCTTTAATTAATTTGAACTTGAGTATCGCTGACATGACTTTTTAAGAAAAATATGAAGACAGAAAATTTATAAGGGAAATATGAAAAGTTTTTGAGCAAAATCTCACATATAATAATACACAATTTTACGATATCGTCGTATCAGCCAAATTATTCATTTCGTGAGATTTAAATTAGTTTCGTGCTACCAAACACAAAGAAAAAGTTGATATAAAAATGTAGAAAAAGAAATCGTTTCAAACAAAGTCAAAGCGAAAAAAGTCTGACAATTGTAGTGTATTTATTTTTGTTGGTTACCTAGCTTTAGCAATATTCAAATGGCTTCCTCACTTTCTTGTGTGGTAACAGGCTACATTAATAGTTTAACAAGGCTTAATACGTGGAGGAAAGAGTCCTGTTTACTATATAAGTGTATCAGTAAAGAAGAGAACTGTGACTGAAAAGTCGCTGAAACGAAAAGTTATGGAACCTTTCCTTCTAATTAGTTCTTAATAGATAGCTTCAAAAAACCCTACCGTAGAGATAAAACTAAATTAAGTGAAGGTTTGTTAGTTCACTTTTTAAAAAATATTCCTTCTAAATCATTGTATAATTAATTATACACTGCCTAAAGATTTACAAGCTATACCTTTTGAAACAAAAGTGGTTAATAATATCATCTAGTTATGGCACAAACTCACTTATTTTTAAAGCGTGATTTCTTTGGAATAGTCTTCCCCTGCGCTACAAAAGCTGCAAATCTTTGCCTTATTTTAATTCAGCTATTAAGGCAAATCATGTACATGTCCAATATGCCATTAATTAGTTCTTTGTGTGTTTTGTTTTATTGTTAATTATTTTATAATTTACATATAAAAAAATTTTAAAAATTTGTTGGTCTATATTAGTGTTTATTAATATATAATCATATTCATATACAACTATGTAAGCGTTACCAACGTTAAATAAATAAATGAATGAATGAATGAATGAATATCAGTTTATAATCCCGATAAAATTTATGGAAATTTACTTTTAGAAAATTTGTATATATGTTATTAGAGTTTTACCTGCGCAGTTATGACTCGTATCTGATAATTGGTGACACAAACTTAGAACCTGATAAAAAACCAATGAAAAAGTTTTTTCAGTCTTATAAATCTTTATAATTTGATTAAAAAGCCTACGGGTCATGTATTGACTTGATTCTCACTAACTAGAAATTTAGCTTTCAACTCAGTGAAAGTTTAGAAAATGGACTAAGTCACCGTCACACATTATTACATGCTATGTTCAAATCCACGCTTTATAAACTACAATCTAGAAAAATAATATGTAGAAACTATAAAAATTTTAGAATTGATCTAGATATTGCTAAATGCATACTTATATAATAAGTTTCGAATACGTCGTCACAGTTAAATATTGGGTATACTTATGAAAACCTCGAGTTTTTCTTACTGTCGTCCATAATGAATAAAAACGCTCCTCTGAAATAAATAATTCGTGGAAATTATAAACCATTTATAACAGGTGTGAAATCTGATTGGACCAAATTTAGAAAACAGCCTAGTTATGTTTGCACACTTATTTAAAAAAAAAAACTTTTTCTCCTACATCAATATAAACCAGGACAAAAAATTTTCTGGAAATCATGTAAGCCAAATTAGTCCAGAAAATGGTAACCAGCGTAAAACTATATGTCCACTGGAGGCGATAAAATTTGTCATCAAAAAATAAAGCGATCATTTGGTGTCTGCATTATAGCAATAGAACATAGCGATAGAAATGAAAGTTTTCACCACCAAGGAATAATAAAATTTTCAATAATTTTATCTATAAAGTGGATTTATGTTATCAAAAAAATTGCGTCATTTTGTCAAATAGCAGAGATTTTGTTGACAACTTGATTGTGCCTGATATATATATATATATAAATATATATATATATAAAGTATGAAACTTTTAATTACTTATATGCTGTAGTATTAATTTGTTCTTACTTAACTATATATATATATAC
>JAUZNK010099965.1:0-11941 GCA_035046665.1 Euphysa ruthae
ATATAGATTTTAGAATATAAGCTTTAATGTTATTTTGTTAATAATTTTCGCTTATCGACTGCATAATCTAACGCTTTTGAAAAAGTCATGTTTTCTTCTTCTTGGGCTCATGTTAATGTGTTTAAAGATGTATTTAGTCCTATAATAATATCTTTTCTGTTTTTTTTTAATAAGTGGCTACCTGCAAGGCTATAATCCACTTAGGAAGGAAACTAAAAAATAGTTTAAAACGATATATCGCACCGAAGTGCTACTGATACGCTTATTGGACGATACCCGAATTTGGTTTGAACTAGTATTTCTGGAACTACATTCTTTTTCTATTTTTGTGGCATTCTAATATTATAAGTGAATTCAGTACCGATTATTCCAAGCTTACTATTGCTTATATTTAATGGCAACCCTAGTTGTACCATTTTCCCCGGTCCATCTTCGTTATTTTTCTTGTCACGAATAACTATATAGCTTTTTTTGTCATTCAAATTCGTTTTTATAGTCAAGTAAAGTAAAGACACTTCATGTTACTCGTATTTTCATTGAATTATCTCATTAGGGTAAGATGACGCTTGTCATTAACAACAAATTTTTATTTAAAATATATAATCTTTCAATATTTAATAATTATTTGATATATGCTCTATATTTTCCTTTAAGAAGGTGTTAAAAACAAAATTTTCAATATTTTTATTGTTTAGTCATCAGCAAAACTGTGATTAAATACGTTCTAATGGTTTTAATTCCTTTTACCTGTGTGATAAAGTAGGAATTCTCTTTTGCGCAAGAAAATAGAAAGTTCTTGCAGGTGAGAAAACGAGGAAATTTTGGAGTAAGTTATGTAGTGTAACCGGGGCTATCTCCATTTTTGGTGTACTAAAATAAAAAATTCTCTACGTTTAGTGGTTTTGCTGGAACAAAAGTGATATTATCAATATTTATTTTTTCTATTAATCATACTCATGTCTTAAAATTGAAAACGGAGTGAGTTAAAAACTTCAGTAACGTAATTTTGACGGCTAATGCGACTTCAATAACCACGTGTGAGATCTTGTGGAAAAGTGTGAATTTTGTTTTATCTGTATTTAAGGTGAAAACGGAGTGAGTTAAAAACTTCAGTAACGTAATTTTGACGGCTAATGCGACTTCAATAACCACGTGTGACATCTTGTGGAAAAGTGTGAATTTTGTTTTATCTGTATTTAAGGAAAGTTTGTTTGCCTTGAACCACACATTTATTTTTCTAATTGATGGTTCATGACGCTAAAAAGGGTTTTGATATTGTTATTTCTGAGAAAGAAGTTTGTGTCGTAGGTAAAAATAATCGATGATATAGTATTGGATGCTTTATAAATATCGTTGATATAGATTTAAAAAGTAATGTACCCAGAATCGATCCCTGTGGAACACCGCAAAAAACCTCTTTTAATCCTGAATTTTTATTAATAACAGTTAATCTTGTAGATTTAAGATAGCTTTTAGTCCATTCAAATGATCTACCTTTACTTCCATAGTAACATAGTTTGTCTAACAAGATATCATGAGTAACTGTATCAAACGCTTTGAATAGGTCTACAAAGACCCATAACAATAATTTTTTGTTTTAAAAAGGTTTAGTTTATCTGATCAACGAGTTCAAGGATAACGTGTTCAATATAGCAGTGTTTTTGAAAACCAAATTTTTTTTTATAAAGGAGTTTATTAAAAATACAGTAAGAATAAAGTCTGTTATACATAACTCGTTCAAAGATTTTTGAAATAATTGGAATTAATGAAACAGGTCTGTAGTGCAATGCTGGGTCAGCTTTTTAAAATTATTTTAGAAACTTTAAAAATATCATGTCCTTCTTTTAAAGATAAATCTAAGATAAAGTATAAAGGTTTTCTGTTGCTGCTTATAATATGCAAGATAACGCTACTATTTAAATCATCATAACCAGCAGCTTTTTTAATTTTAAGAGCAGAAATTTCTTCATTAAGCTCTTCATAAGTTAGCACGTAGTCAGGAAGAGCTGAGTTAATTCTGTCGTTCAGAAATTCTTTAAAATTTTAATTTACAGAGGGATGTTTATAGCTTATATATTGGGACCAGCATTTATAAAATTATTATTAACTTCACTGCATATTTTTTTTTTTTATCATAAAAGGTATTGCCATTGTCTTTTATTGTATTGGGAAGAGCGCCATTAAATACTTTTTTACGTCCAGCTATTTCATTAATAATTTTCCATGTATTTTTAGAATTGCACATGTGTTTATTTAGCAGTTTTGAGTAGTAGTAAGCTTTGGCTTTATTAAAAATTTTTTATAGTTATTTTGATCAATGATTGAACTGGAATTCAAAAACTTTTTATAAATTTTCGTTTTCTTTTCGAGGATTTTTTTATACCATTCGTTATCTAAGGTTTTAGTATTTCTTTGGATTTAAGTGTTACTTCAGATAGAGGACATGTATCATTAAAAATGCTTTGAATTTCCTCGGAGAAAGATAAAAATGCTGTTAATACTATTGGAGTTAAAGACATCATTCCACATATTAGTTTCCATAAAGAGTCTTTTTAAAAAAGTCCAAGTTTTTTTATTTATATTTTTTTTGAAAAAAGTTTTAATTGGAATTTTAGGTTGATTAAAAACGTTACGAATTACTAAAAATGTTGGAAAATGATCAGATACATGTGTTTTGCAAATATTCGAAAGGTAACTTTCATTTAACATGCTGCAAGGAAAAATGTTGTCGATAGTCGAGTACGAGTTTTTATTACTCGAGTAGTTTTATGAATAGCTAGCAAAAAGTTTTTCACAAATACTTCACCAAAGAAAATTTTTGCTAATTTTAAATCTATCATGATTGATAGCATTAATGTTAAAAGCTGCTGCTGCTATATAACTTTTTTTTATCTTTTGTCGGATTGAAAAATTTTTTTTAACAGATTTAATAAAGTGCAGAATGCGACCTTCCGGGGAACGATATACAGAAGATACAAGATAACCTGTTAGACTAAATAGAGAGTTGTTATACAATGGAGACTGGGAATCTTCCCATATTTCTGTAAGCCATATTATATTGAAATCATTATTGATAGAGTTGTAGAAGGTCTTAAATGTCTTAAAGTTTCTTATGTGAAAATTCAAGATTGAGAAGTAATGATCAGACTCGCAGATTTGAAGGTCATTAGGTGTCAAGTACTTGAAATGTTGTCAAAAAAAGAAAACATTTCTGATTCGACTTCTGAAAGTTTGACTAATTATTTTCTAAGAATTTAAAAAAAAAAATTAATGAATGTGTTTGGCTTTTTGATTACTTTTAAATTTATTTTATTTTCAGCAAACAGTAAAGATTATTTTTCACTTTTGTTAGAGAAATAAGAAGGCACTCGGCAAAAGTATATCATTTACATATGTATAATATTAGAAAATTTAAAATAATGGCTTATCTAAAATTTCTCTGTATAAAAACCTGAAGTTACGGTTATAAGCCGTAAGCTTCTAAAAGGAGAAACTGCCTATAGATAGAATTTGGATAGATCGATTTTATAAAATTATAATTGATTTTCTTTCGGTAAAGTCTATGTATGAGCTTTAAAAATTTTATTTTGTAAAAAAAACCACAACTATGCCTTTTTTAGAACTTTATTCTAAAAATTTCTATAGACAAAAAAGTATTTTTTGTTTTAACTTTAATTTTAGTTTTTATCAAATTTTAGATGAAAGCACTCATGGCATTCAACCTTTACAATATATTACTTAAGCAAGATGCCATCTTAGCCGACATTCAATACCTTTTTTTGCTGACGATGCTAGTTATGCGTGCCAGTTTGACACCACTTCTATTTGAAGTCAAGTTTGTCCCTGTCAATAATTTGTTTATTTCAAAAACATTTCCAAACTTTTTTTTTCTTTTTTTTTTTTTTTAATTGTAGTTGTACAATCATTTTTATTTTATATTTTTTTCAGTTTTCAATTCCAATAAATATTTAAAAAAGTTGTTATAGTAAGGAGGTTCGAATTTAAGTTTAAAATTCAACAATTTTCCACAGTTAAAATATATTTGACAAACTAATATATGTTATGATAAATTGTAGTTTAAGTACACTCACAACCAAACCCGTGGGTCCTTTTGTAATAAATTAGTTCGAAAATTATTTATTGGCCACACGTTAATAAAATATACGTCGGAAATATACGTTGTTACTTTACTTTTTTTTACTTTTTATTTTTTACGCACAGACATAAATAAACAAGTAACATAAAATTTCTAAATAACAAGGATAACAATAAGGAAAAAAGATAAAACTCATGTATTTCAAAATAATTGAGTTGTTAAAAAAAAGTGATGAATATGAAAATGTAAATCTAGAAATTAATAAAAATAAGCAAATTAGAAAAAAGATGAATCGCATAATTATCTTTTTTTACCCTATTTTCTCGAACCCAGTCCACTAATAGGCGCACAAAAGAAAGTAAACATTAGGTGCGTCGGTGCTATTTTTGAAGAAAATTTGTGTTTTGAAGTCATATCTTCAAAATGCCTGGAGCTAACTGTTTTGTTTTTGGCTGTAATACTTCTCGAAGGCATAAAGGTGTTTCCATCTTCATGATTCCATGTTCTAATGACGAGTTTAGTTCAAAATGGAGAGAAAAATTTGTAAACATAATTATAAGAGATCGCTCAATGGATATACGTTTGAAAAATCAAATTAATGGCAAATCTCTCTTTTTATGGGAAAAGCATTACAATGCTGCTCAACTCAATGTCGGGTCATTTAAAATAACCTTGAAACCTGGATCAATTCCAACTTTCAATTTTCCAATTAAATCAATCCCATCTCAAATTTTCTCTGTTAGAGCATCTACTGTTTCGATTTCTTCAAAAAAATCATCATCTTCATCAGCAGTTTCAGTGTCACCTCCACCTGTTTCATCCTATAAATCGTTCGAAGAATTTGCTAATCGTGCTGTTCTTTTAAATCAAATAATCGGGATGCTAATTTTTCCAAAAACAACAGCATAGTTTACAAGGTTCAATAATGCTCATGTTTTAATTCTTATTATGAAACTTATGTTGATGACTTTCTTAGCTTTACTGTTCCTTTAATTTTTGGATGTTACCACAGAATCAAGCTACCTATTTACTTACAGTTTAAACGTTCATTACTTAACACTACCGTATCTAATTTGATTCATTCGTTCTCTATTTGAGCCTCAAATCTTTCTTATTTTGTCCATTTTAACCCGGAAAGGTTTCTTGAGATATATTGCCTTTTTATGCGTAACAGAATTTGAATTTGATCACTCGATTGATATTCAATTCATATCTGATAACATTGCATTGCATTTTGCTTCTTTTCCTTTTTATATTACAGTATAAACGTTATGTCTTATTAGTTTTTGTTATTTTCATTTTGGAACAACATATTACACATAGTGTAGTACGTAGTGCAGAGTTGTAGTTTTACTGGTTTTCCAATGCCTCTTAACTGTGTCAGAAATTTCAGCCTGTCTAAGATTTTAAGAGTTTCTAAATTTTTAAGAAATCTCAGCCTAAGGTATAGACTGGTTTCTTATAAAAGACTGGTTTCTTATAAAAAAAACAAGGTATAATCGAGCTATAGTTTTCCTTGGCCTTTCCGATTTGAAATCTTTACTCAGATGATATTTTTATGTAAAGATATGCAAACTGGAAGGTTATTCCTTCCCTGTATGCATTTTTTACCTGTTTTTTATGGTGTGATTTTATTTAAATATTAGTTCTAAGTTGCCCTCTACAACATGCCAAATTGACAAATATATGTCAAAAAATATATGAAATATATTTATATGAAATGACTTTTGTAAAAAAACATCATATGGGACATTCATTCACTTGTAACGGATTTTAATTAGCATTTGTGGTTTTAATATCAATTAAATGCGATACTAAAAGTTGCGCGTGTGCCTAACATCTTTTAATTCCAAAAAGCTTTTTGTACTACAATTTGTATTATAAATCTATGAATCATTAATTTTACCAAGTGTAAACTATCAGTAAGAGCTCTACACGGATTTCCTTTTTTTTTTTTTTTTTTTTTTGTGATATCTTAAGCTATGAGTATATTACAACTTATATTTTAAGCTTGGTAAGGCTGTCATTTAAAGTGGTGTTTAGTTCAAGGTGACTTCAACTTTCAATATGTAGATGTGGTGTGCGGTGATTATTAGTTATTGATCATTTTTTCTAAACTATATGTTTCAAAATAAAAACGAAATACAAATTCAAGATCTGCAAGCAAGGTGAAAATTTCATGGAAAAAGAGACCATTGATTGTTTCAAAAAATGTCGTTTTCATTACAAATTGAAATACGACATTAAAAAAATTAACAGGTACTTTGTCGTTAAAACTTATTTTTAAGAGCATATTTATAAATTAAACTAAAAAATATTTCTGTTTTGTTTTCACGATTTCAAACCAATAAATGAAATTAAGAAATAAAAAAGCATCAAATTTTATTGCATTACATGTATCAATTTTATAGCCTATCATAATTATAGCCTACCATAATTCAAAAAATTTTTTCTGCTATTCATTACTCATGACAGTATGCTAAAACAACTGAACCATAATATTAGATGTTCTCCTGTTAAAGAGTTTGCGTTTCCGTCTTAAAGCCATTCGATAGCCAGCATCACGCTCCACAATAAAACTTTAAGATTCAGATATCGAAACATACCATTAAGGAAAACATAATCAAGGTAAAAATTTGTTTAAAATTTCTAATCTGTAATATTAATTTTTGTTAATTGAAAATAAAAAAAACTCATCCAAAGCAAATTTATTATCTGTGCGGAAAACCATGCTTTTTGCAATATATGAAAAATGCCAATGGCAAACAGCAAAGAACTTAAAGATAATCAAAAGTTAAGAAACAAAGCATTATTTGTTTTGTTTTATTTCACCACTCCAAGCAGGAATATTTTTCAGAAATATTGTATTTCAAAACACTATATATAAAAAATGTAAACAAAAAAATGAGGAAAATTATGTGTACGGTTTTTTTATGAAATATACAAGCAAGTAATAAAGTGCTCAAGAAACAACAAGATTAAAATGTATTGAATTGTATTGTATTGTAAAACTCTGTTATTCTTTGTTTTAAATGTTTCCATAAAGATGTGTAGCTTTAAAAACAACTGTTTTGTACATAGGGCGATTAAAGTTGTTTGTTTGAAGTAGATGATGCTTTCTTTATTTCTCTCCGTAAAGTGTTGACTTTGCGATACTTTGCTTGTGTGTACTTGATTTTTAGCATATGAAAATGATCTCACTCGTATGTATAAAAATATAAGGTGATCAAGTAGATTCATAGCTTTTTCTTCAGAAACTTTTTCAGATGAAGTACCACAAATATTTGAGTAACTATATAAGACAATAACATCTTGTAATAACTCAAGCACCACTTGTTTACTGCTTTCAAAGTCTTTGAAAACCATCTCTACTTTAATGAATGTGGAAAAGACACTTGTTGAGACATTCCACCCCTGATTTTTAGAGGCAAAATTTTTTAATGTGTCAATTGTTAAGGTAGATGGATATTCTTTTCGACCAATCTTTCCAGGTAATAAAATCGACAGGCACTCTTTTCCTTAACTTTCCTTGCCAACTTATTTAGAGTTACGAATTCTACAATGAAAGGTTCCAAAAACATAGGAAACCACTAAAATAGCCAATAATAGCTTTTTATTTATCAGAAAATGTAAATGTTGCTTTTCGGCTGAAGTTTTAAAAAAATCCGTTCCAACAACTTTATAAAATCGAGGATAAAATTTTTCAGCGTAACCATTAAAATCCGAAAATAAATGCTTAAGCAAATCAAAAGAGTGCTGGGCGTCTTCTTTTGTAAACAAACATTGTTTTAAATCATTTGATACTACGGAGTTAACACGTCGTCACTGATTGATTGGACACATTTTTCGATAAAGGATTTAAAAACCTCGATATAACATACCGCTTCAACAACTGTAGCTTTCGTTTTTTTGTGGTGATGTTTAATGTGACGTTTATAAAGTCCCCTCTCTAACTTGCATTTCTTAGGGCATTCTGCACAAGTAAAAACATTACCAACATCGTTTTGATTTGCAATCTCGACGAAAAGAACATCGATATCACTTAAAAACTGTTCATCCTCAAACAAAGTATCCTATTCCAGTGCAGAAACAAAATCTATATCTTTGGTTATTGATGAGTTGTTTTCTCAATTTTCAAAAAATTCTGTGCACTAACCGGACTGCGGTTAGGTGCATTTTAAGATTTTTACATTCAAAGTCGTAGAAACGGTAGAATAACGGTCCGGAAATTCGACTGTGTTAATAATCATTTACCAAATAAAATACCTTTGTTATAATGCTTCGAATAAAATTAAGATTTTGCATACCGCATGTAATAATCGGAGGTCAGAGAAATATATTCAACACCCTGTGAGTTGAGGAAGAATCAACTAAAAGTAACATTTCTTTAGCATCATTGACGTCATATATTTCATCATCTAAACCTTCTGTTCCTAAAATATACATTACCCGAAACTGTATTTAAAGATAAATTCCCCATTCAACAAAATAATAGATGGGAACTAGCGTGAATTTCCATCTATTTTTGTCGTCAAAACTGCAACGGGGAAGAAGAATGTTATGATACTAACACTCTCAACCCTCCACTTGATACCACAATTGGTGATAAATTTTTTTAACCTGGCGGTTTACAATTTATATGATTTCATGAAGGAGAGGAATTGACATCATAAACCAGAAAATGGGATTTTATTCAAGCAAGCCCAAATCAGGAAGATGACCAATCGTAGCATTTGGTTGTATAATGGATTTGGGACGTGCAAATTCATCCACGATATATTATCTAAATAAAGGAGAAACTCCACTCAAGCAAAACTCATTTGAATATGGTATTGGTTTCGTAATACAAATGGTTACATCCCATACCCAATGACGTGTCACGAAATGAAACCAACCACTCAACGCAAGATTGTGATAGCGCACAGTGATTATCCTCCAATCCAGACAGCGGTAAATATTCTAAGAAAATCAGCTTTTTCGCTTTTTTTTTTTTAATAAATTTTATTTTTTAACTTATAGACAAAACATAAAAATACGACTACGCCCCACAAAAGGATTTTAACAAAGTTTCAATAAAGAAAACATAGAAAAATATGATAAAATAATCGGTAGTTTTCAACTAAATAATGTGCAGCGCGATACCATAATATTTAATTGATAGCAGTAAATTGTAAAATAATCAAATTTCAACATTAGTTAGCTTGAACAGGTTGAACCTGAAGAATGTAATGAGGCGACGGATGCCGGTTGCGAATGTTGACAGCGCACTTGTCTCTGCACGCTGCAGAGGTGTCGCAGAAGCATTTGGCCTAATAATTATTTGTTGGTGTTGCATATTTCTTCCTTGCATATTTTGATATTTCTTCCCTTGTTGAGATGGGGTGATCACGACTTGCGGTGTTGGTGGGAGGTGCACAAGGTCTTCTTGGAGCAGTGCGTTTTTTCACATATCTACCGCGATTGTCTTGTCCCTGAATAGTGTTAATTTGACGAACACCAGGAGACTGCCGTTTTGGTCGCGTAATTTAGTTAACATGGGGTACAGTTGGCAAGTCGAAACCAGTTTGATTGGAATGTAAGTAGTTTTATGGTTGTGGAATACCCTGAAAACAAAAAATTTTAAACGTTCCAAGAGGTTTCCAAGATATTTTCACAAAAATAGGGAATTAAAAGAGTAAAAAAAGATCCATTGTTTTCCAGGTACGCTGGCTACCCTGTTATAGTAATACAACAGTTTACACTAGCCCAAGAAATAAAACATCAATAGAAACTATTAGCCTGCATCTTTACACAAATTATTAGTAACATCGGCTTAAAATAACTATGAAACAATGACCAGTGGAGATGTAAACTAATATTACATCAGCGATTGACCAGCTTAAATTTTATACATCAGCCTCCCATGAAATAAAAAGGTTGGAAATAAGGTATGGCTTACTCCAGACGCATTATATCGAAGAGGCCTAACTGTGCAGAGAGTTGAGCGCGATGTTCTTCTTTACGCTGTGCAAGAGCAACATACAGTCGTTTTGTTACAAGAATTCTCCCATTCATCTCGGTTACGGCTTTCGTAGCTTCATCTAGATATGAGAAACAAACAAACCCAAAACCTTTAGAAACACCCTTTTCATCCTTCATTACTTTCACACTTGTGATAGATCCATAGTTGGAGAACTCTTGCCTTAATCCTTCATCATCAGTATCATCTTCAAGGTTCTTAATGTAAAGATTCAATCCTAAAACAAAATAAACATCCACTGTGAAGAAAGGATAACACATTGTTAAAGTCAACAAAACAAGCATTTTAACATAAAAATCTTTTTAGGAAAATTATTTGGTTAGAAAAAAAGCTTCCTACATCTCAATAATAATCTAATGAAAATTTCACTCTTTTTACATAGAATTTTCTTTAAGACTGAAAATAAACAAAATTCAGTTTTGTGAATCAAGGACATTAAGTTAAAATAAATTTCTTAAGAAATTTTTTGAGAAAGATTAAACATTTTTGGTCCCGAAGTTTCAGGGTTTGGTCTACTGAAATATGAATTATCGCCATTCAGTCATATCAAACCTCAATGATATATAATATTAAATATTAAGGAAATTTAGAGAAAATTTGTAAACTTTTTTTCTATGACTAAATATCTGTACCTGGCCATAATCTGGTCCAATATGAAACAACAAAAATTGAATTGCTTACGACTTCTTAATTCTGGAACGTAATATTTTAGGAAATAAAGAGCGGCCTTGAAGAAAAGTGATCAGAACAAAAAAAAGAAGAAAAAAACAGAACATCTGTGAGTTGAAGCTAAGAAGATAAACAAGAAATTATCTTAAGCCCTTATATTGAAAAATCCAATATACCTTGGTATATAATGATTTGCTCGATCTTTGGAGTCTCAAACTTGCTCTTCAGGTCTTGGGCACTCTCACCTAATTCTCTGCCATCGATTTCTTGATCATTGAATTCACAAAAACCTAATTAATCAAAATTTCTTTTTAAAAAATGTTTTTGAGATGATCAACCAATAAAATCAGAACATAATTTCTTGAGAATATGGAAAATAATCTTTAATAAATAAATAATTATTTTTTAAGAAATTATTTGAGACTAGACCATTATAGTTACAATGTCTAAAAAATATTTAAAATTTAAAAGGAGGAGGTATGGAAAACAAAATATTGCACAATTTAAAGAAATTAACCATTCACTTTGACACAGAAGGATTTGTTGTGTAATTAAAGTTAGTTTAATTTTCAAAAAAAAAAATGTTTTTCGCAAAATTTTAACACAGGTAGGCCAGATTTTAGAGCTTCACGGGCCGTAGGTTAAGCACGTCTGACAAATAACAGCCTGTTAAGTAATATTTTACTTAAATCAATACAACTTTAATGTAAATTCTCTAGCTTAATGACATAGTCTGTAAAGAAATATTACGCCATAACCCAGATTTTTGTGAATTTTAAAACTAAACACAACTGTATAATGACTCCAGAGACTATTGGAATATTTTCTCATTAAATTTTTACTATTTTTGCTGCGTTTAACTAAAAATGAATGGTTCCATAGATTGAAGAATAAGCTATTCAAAAATAGGATGAGGAAATGATGTACTCACTTCATCAACGACTTCATGGGTACAATCACCATGCATACTTTTATCTAAGTTAAGAGGTTTAAAACATTATATTCATGTAATAACAAAATAGAAAAATATTGAATTTATGTATGTACGTACGTATGTATGTATATATGTATGTATTTATGTATGTTTGTATGTATGCATGCATGCATGTATGTGTGTGTACGTATGTATATATTTATGCATGTATGTATGTATGTAT
>JAUZNK010099976.1:0-11941 GCA_035046665.1 Euphysa ruthae
AAAGGCTGAAACCCCTCATCAAAAAGGCTGAAACCCCTCATCAAAAAGGCTGAAACCCCTCATCAAAAAGGCTGAAACCCATCATCAAAAAGGCTGAAACCCCTCATCAAAAAGGCTGAAACCCCTCATCAGAAAGGCTGAAACCCCTCATCAAAAAGGCTGAAACCCCTCATCAAAAAGGCTGAAACCCATCATCAAAAAGGCTGAAACCCCTTTTAACACCTCCTTATTGGAATAAAAGTTGCTGGTGTTGTTTTTAAAAGTCATTTCCAACGATATGTCACTCAAGAGGTTCTTTAGGACCCCTAAATAGACTTTATTGTAATCTTTATCAAAGAGTTTCAGGTTGACGAAACAGCAACTTTATAATCATAGTTTCCATAGTTGTAGTAGCCAAGTAAATTACTTTTTAGTGCGGTGCGGAACAATATTCAGGTGATCGACCACGGATTGACTAATAAAACTGCTCGAACTACATGAATCAGTCAGTGTTGTTAGTGATTCACCGTTAGTTTTAGCAAAAACCGACGCATGGCATTAGGCTAGGAAGACAATTATCAGGCATTGCACAAAAGTTAGTTGTGTACAAAGCTGTAATAGTGCCTCAAGGAGACGAGCTATTGCTCGATTGGCACATTTTAGAGAAATGTCTGCTATAACAAGTAGTGTCACTAGCTGAAAAGTTTTTTGCGGCTGTGTGTTGCAATTGTCACAAAATGTAAATTTCTTGTGTTGAGGGCGGCAAAACTGCTTATACATGTGATTTGGACACTTCATTGACATTACCAGGGTCATTTACTGTAGCAATTATATTTGGAGTGGTCTGTGGATAGGAAGTGTATGTATCCGAATTTTTTTTTTGCAATGTCAAGAGAAAGAGCTCAGTTAAACATTGATTGCAAATCTAACGTAGAGTTCTCTAGTAGACTTTGGCGAATATAGTTGGACGCAATGCCTATAATGAAAGCATCGCGGAATTGTTCTTCTCGATATTTCTTTGTGGTAACATTTTTTAAATTAAAATATTTACTAAGTTTTCACAGTTTTTTTAGAGATTTGCCAGTATTTTGACATCAGTTGAGCAACTGATGTATCGAGAAGAATTATTTTGGTGTTTTTGATGTTTAAATTATCAAGGGTGCTAATGAATAGGTGGTAGAGTCTTCAATGTAGTCATATACATTTGAACTAATAAAGTTAACTACCGAACGGAACTAGTCTGGAGTGGCATCTCCACATTAATCTAGTTTTGGAACGTACGTTTCCATTGCTTCCTCTCCTTTGAAACGTTCGGAGTCTAGATCGAACTTAAAGGTTTCAGGATAAGGTAGGTTTCCGCAAGAGACGCAATCTAATGAAAAATGTCAGCAAAGTAATAAAAGTTAATAAAGAAAAGAAGACAGACTAGGTTACATATGGAAAAGATTCTGTTAGAGCAACTTCAAACAAGATTTTCTTTATCTGGTTTCTACTAAGGAGAGGAATATTATTGATACGGGATATTTTATCGATGCTTTATCCCTAATATTTTGGGAATTGATTTGTTCCATTCAGCTATATATTGATTTCTAAGGGAATACTTACAATATTTGGATTTGTTAAAAACTGAGAAATGTAGCTTACCTGACGCCATAAGCAAATGAACTGTTATCAATTACTACCCGAATAATTTCAGTAATACTAATCAGAGCATGAGATGTAGAATGTTTCGAAATCCAAACTGTAGATTACACCGGCAATCAAACATATCCAAAAAGCTATAAACGCGACAGTAAATTAATTTTTCCATAAGCTTACCGATATGGGATGACAATGATATTGGTCTATAGTTAATACAGCTAAACTTAGACCCTTTCTTGTGAATTGGTATAACAGATGAAATTTTATGAATATCAGGAAACACAGCGTTAGTAAAAGAAATGTTGAAAAGGTAAAGACTTGCGAAATTTATCAACAAGAAATTTAAGAACCTTTGTTGTAATACTACTAGGTCCGGAAGCTTTATCATCTTTAAGAGAAGAAATGAGAAGTGTTCATTGTTGGAATGACGAATAATATTTGATTGAGGAGTATGGTTTTTAAGATATTAATAGAAGCAGGTTAGAGAATAATGTAATTTCTCTTGAACAGTTCTGGTATTGGGATGAAAAATAAGTAAAGACTTCTGAAATATCAATTGGATCAGTTATTGTAGAATTTTTTAAGGACAGACAAGCTGGGTATGAGTCACCTCTTCAAAAAAAATTCAAGAGATTCCTTATACCGTTCCAGAAAGCCCTTAAATTTGTTGCATTATCAGAAAAATATTTAGAAAATTTTTTTTTTTTCTCAGTCAAATAAGAATCACGAGAAGATTTCGATAAAGTTTTAAAACTATTTTCAAGATTTCTCTTGTTATTTATATCCTTAGCTCTATAAAATTTACTCTGAAGTTTATTGCGAATTGTGATCGATGTTAAAATCGCAGGTGAGAACTTTTGTTAAAAGTTTTTGTTAACTTTTTTAAAAGGGGCGTGTTTATCCAAAAGTTTGTTAAATCTACCAGAAAAAGTTGGTATACGACTCACTGACTTGAATCGCTTTATCCCAATAAATTTTCTGATAAACAATAAGAAATTCTTGGCTACTTGGTTTTCTTAAATTACGACGATATATGCTGTGCTTGCGGGGAACAAATCTTTTTTAAGACCTAGAAATAATAAAAGTTTGGGCAGATGATCAGACACAGTAGACGTTAAGTTAAGAGATCAGATCTTTGGAAGTTGGAATATAAAAATATTACCAATTAAAGTTCGTGAGTGTTTTGTTATTCTGGTTGGAAAAAAGATAAAAGGGAGGAAATTGTTAGACTTGAGTGTGTAAATGTATTCAAAAACAGAGCTATCAGAGTTGCATTTAGTTAAATCGATATTGAAATCACCCATTAAGAATACAGTTTATTTTCTATCGAAAGTTTACTTATAATAGGAGTCAAATAAATGTCATTAAATTCTGTAATTTCCATGCTAGGATGGCGATAAATACAACCCACTACAACATTAGATTTATTAGGAAAAATCACTTCGAAAGATACTAATTCTAAAAGGTCTAGCTTAAGCAAATTATACGTAAGCAAGTCATTTCGGGGCTTGTAAATAAATTTACTGGAAATATATAGTAGAGCTCCACCAAAAGGTGTTTCTTTTGGTGTTTTTTCATATCAATAGCCGTCTAATGATGTTGGAACTGATAGGGATTATCATTTTTTAACTGTCTCAGCTATTCCAACAACACTGAATTCGAAGTGAATAAGAGATAGTAAAGTATTCAGCTCATCAAAATGACCCACTAATGAAGTAACATTTAAATGAAATAGAGAGAAGACCTTTTTATCGAGTTTGGACAAATTGAAATCCTCAATGTCAAACTACTTACAGTTTACATGGTTGGAAGCCATGTTGCTATCATTGTCGTTAAGTTGTTGCTTAGCAGTTGAGCGTAAATGAAATCAGTAAATTTATAAGAGAAGATTTATTTGAGTTAAGGAAAAGGGAAAGATCTTGTGGGAGTTCATTAAAATGTATTACTTGATACTACGTTGAAGAACAAACTTTAGGAACTCTTTATTTCTCTCTATCATCATCTCACTTAAACTATTGCTGTCAGGTTGGGGTCAAAACAGTTCTTCCTACCTCAATTTTCAAACATTTAAATCAGAAACATCTGCTACTTTCTCTAACCTTTTTATACCTATATTTTGTTTCGTTTAAAGCAGCAAATCCAATGTTTGATTCTCTTAGAAAGTCTATACCTTCTGTAATTTCAGATTTCTTTATTAAAAGTCATAACTATCCCGGAATGCTGCCTGTGGAAAACATAAGGTTACAAGTTATAACACAAAAACATTTGGTAAGTACTCAATTAATTATCAGTGCATATGGAATCAATCACTTCATGCTATAATTTGTATTTTTACAATTAAATATGGATTTTTTTACTGTACTAATAGTATTTTTTATCTTAATAGAAATTAATTTTATCGATTAGTCAAAAATTTTATCTAATCTTTACAGTGTTATTATTTGCATTCTTGCTTCATATAAGTTTGTAAACTTTCTGGAGTTAGTGCTGGCAAGTGATAAGCACCTTAAATTTTCTACTACGTTTATAAATTTATATCGCCCTAGTAAGTTTATACATATATCCCCCTAAGTTGAAGTCATACTTTCATAATTAAAAAAAACCTTCGACAAAGTAAGGTTTGTAGCATAATTCAAGTTATACTTCTCTAATAGTGAAAAATAAGTGTCTGTTAATGCTTTAATGGGTTCAAGTCGAAAGCTCATGGAGTCAGATATTAGTATCACACAAGTATCGGTAGCAGAGCTAAGTTTATTTCTTATTTACACGAGCGACATAAGTTTTACATATGATGCATTATTTTACACAAGTTGGCTTATTACATATAAATAGATGTCTGGAAACTCTTAACCCTCTTTTGGAAAAAAGACTTACTAACATAATTGCGCTTAATATTACGCAAGTTTACCTTGAAGTATATTGATACTCTATTTATGGTTATCATGTAACCATTAGACATAATTAAATACACATCTATATTTAGACGAATAAGTGCATGTAATAGTTTTTGAACTAAGATGTATAGAATTTTTGACACATAACTAACTCAATGCAGGGCATGAACTGATTAAAGGGACAAGAAGCTCCATGAGTGTCCCCTCCCCATACCACTCCAGCATTCCTTTCTTTACTACAAGAAAGGTATATAATTCTACAAAACACTTTTTATCAAAGTTTACTTTATTTCTTAGGTTTTAGAAGTTAACAAAAATTATAAAAAACTTAAAAACACGCCGACAACCTTAAAGATAAACATTTCTATGGTCAATCGATCAGTCTTACCAAAACGCATCAGGGTACTGAGAAAGATTTTTCTTTTTTTCCAACTTGTTAATATAACAATGCTGTCTGAATAATTTCATTTAAGTAAATATTAAAAATAAATAAATAAATAACCTTCCTACCTTGAACAGTACAATGTTAAACAGAATGGTTACCTGTAAAAATACGCCACCTAATACCCTCACCATCATCACTAACCCTTGACCCCTCACCACACGCTTTTAGTGTGGAAAAATATGAAAAAATTAGATTCTAATAAATTTCCTTATTATTATTATTATTATTTTCTTATACCTCAATAAAAAAGTAGAATTACCATAGCATTAAACATATAACATATGGTTGTTATATATTAACAATTGATTAATTCGAGTTAGAATTAATAGATGACATACTCCATTCAACAACCTCCCAAAAAGTCATGAAACCATTCTTAGAGTGTCTTAACAATGCCAACAAAACTTAGCATCACTTTCGATTTTTGCGTGGTGATTGTTATTTTAATATAAATTTCAAGTAGTCTGCTAAGAAGTTATAATTATTTATTTATTTTTATGGTACTGCTCTTTATTGCAGCAATGAAAAACAACATGTTTTTTTTTTTTATTTTTGTTTTTTCGGTAAATTTATCCTACTATCGGTTACCCCATTGTTCTAAAAATCTTTATTATGATCAAACTGGTTAAAAGATAATCATTGTATGTTTCAGTGAAAATTTCAAGTGTTAGTTTTCTTCAAGCTAATGATAACATCAACTTTAAGCTGGTGATAACATTTTAAATATTGAAAACGACCATAACTAGTTTTCAAATTATTAGATAAGTTTTTTTCCAGCTCTTTCATATAAAATAAACTTTTTTATGTCCACTTTTTTTTAACACTGTTGATGAATATGTTAATAATCAGTCGAAAAAAAGATAAGAAAAATTTCTCAAGAAATATGATTTATACTTCATTGGAAAACAAATATATAAGAAACTTAAATATTTCTAGTGTAACTTCCAGAAATATCACGCTGAGATGAATATTTACTATCTGCACTTTGCTTCTAGACTGCAGATATTTGCTATGAAACTAAGTTTTATAATAAAAAAGATCAATTCAAATATATAAAAAAAAAAAAAGAAATTAAAATAATTTTATATATGATATTCAAGAAGAAGCGATATAGGTTTGGATTAATCGGTATAAAAAAAATAAAGTCTATTTGTTTTTTTATTTGGTTTAATTCTTACTCTGGAGAGATTTGCACCATGAATATTAAGGAATTACCCAAAAATAATTTAGCATCATGTGTTTCATTTCTAAATTCATCATGAATTTAGCACTTTACATAACCCCCGGAAATACCTAAACGTAAAACATCATTTCTTTGGGAATAAATAACCATTCATTTGCCATCTTGCGGTAAAACTTAGACATTTTTCTTCTTGTAACGGAAGTTCTATTTATCTCTTCTAATATATCCAGCATATAAAAGAATATCTACTTACATAACTACCACTCTTTTGAATAATATCTTTAAGTATTGTTTTCATTGTAACGTACACAATTTAGATAGAGTTAAATTACATCGTGTATATTTTTACGTTTTGGTTTGATTTATTCTTGAAGCTATTTGCTATAAACGTTGATTCGAGATCTTGTAATTTTTTTCAATGCCGATGTTAAGGAGTTTTTGAAAGAAGTTTATATATTGATCTAACCTTTTTTTATGATTGTTTAACAGTCTCTAAAGTTTGAAAAAGTGTATAATATATGCTAATGTTGACTTACGAACAAAAACAAAATTTTTTTTTAGGTCGAATAGATTGAGTAAAGTGTTATCATATCTTTCTGTTTCTTAAATTTCTATAAAATTACTTTAAAAAAAAAAAAAATTAACTTTTAAATTGTCTACAAAAGTTTGTAAATAAATACTCTTCTGCTTGCTTCTGCGCTATTACACCTTTCACTCGTCGTCATGAGATAAACTCTTTTCGCTAAAATATTCTGAATCACTGTTGTTGTCTACTTCTTTTTCCCTAACGCTACACCCTTGACATAAACAGGCATCCATGAATAACCATTTTGATAGCACACACAACGGTTTCCTTCACAAGTCATGATAACGAAACCAATTTGAGTATCTAGGAATACGTTTAAAAGGTTGGCACAATTAGAAAGCCGTATAATAGCGTTAAATATTAAAATACCCAATTCAAAATGAAGAGTAACAAAAAGAACTTCCCTAGAAAACTAAAGTGAAAGGTCTATGCTATAATTATGCTGATAAGGCTAATTTAAAAATGATTGCACAAACCTCATCTCCTGCTGGATTGCAAGTCATTCATTCGATGTCTAGTTTTCCTCCATTCATGCATCAGCCGTTGTCAACAGGGGCATTAACGTCCATCAAAGTTTTTAAAGACAATCTCCATACAAAGGACTGATCGTTTGATCTCTTAATAATGTTGTTTCAATGAGCTCTAACATGGTGGCATAGCTTCACAAGAAATTTTTCCTGACTTTTGGCAGTAGTTCGAGTATCTAGCATCATTTATTGAAATTCTCAGTTCTCTTGCATTTTTCTTCCCATACATGTGGTACACAAAACTATCCAAATTGCTGAAAATCTTATTTTCAATCTCCATCGAAGTCCCAAGTAATGCAATCTTGTTTTTCTTGATTGGATCAAAAACGGACCTGTTATTATCCTCAACCAGCCTGTCATCTATGAATGAAGCCGTTGTTTTTTCTCCTACTTGTAGTGCATTGATAATGCTCTCTGCTTTTTTGTTTTCTGTTTGCATACCTATGGAAATTAAAAATAAAGGTTGGTCACTAAAAGGATCAACCAAGGTCTCCCGTAAAATGGAATTAATTCCAATCACCTCAATTTCATCTTTTTGAATACGAGAAATGCTTAAATCTTTGTGGCTAGAACTTGCTGAGTTGTAATTTAGGTGTTTGTGTGAAGAACAAACCGAAGTGATGTTCGGTATGTAGAATTTATTTCACAACGTTTAACAGCATCAATTTTTATTGAAAACCCAGCTATACCCCCTGCAGCCTTAAAATCTCGATTAATCGTCATTTAAATTACTTTGTCAGTTTCATTGCGGCTAAAAGAATTTTCGCTCAATTTGGCAGTGAAGTTTCCGTTTTCAAATTTGGTTAATACTTCTGGAAAGTTGTCTTTGAGTGCCAGTATGTCTCCCAGAAATACAGATAAATAGTGTGCATAATTTATGTGATCATATGCAAAAACATGTGGAATACCTTTTTGTATATGCTCCAGTGGAAGATCCCATTTTCTTGAACGACAAGCGTATATGATACCCAATAGGATGTCAACCATTTTTATGTAGCTTAGCTAAAACATTTGTAGACCGCTCCCAGTTGCGCTCCAGCTTTTCTTCAGATCAACATAGCCAATATATATATATATATTATTAAACATTTCACTTTCCAAGAAACTTTGACAGTAACCTTCATTAAACATCTGATTCCCAGCCAACCAATCAGAATCTTTATTGTTCATCAATCATTCAATCAGCAGAGAGACTAAACCTTTGTAGAAAAAAGCTTATACAATTTAACACCTCTATTGTACGCTTTCCCTCTTTGGACTGCATCCACAGATCCTTCAGCTACAGAACCTCTTTGGATAACAGCACCTTTAGACCTACATTGCTAAATCTTTTTTTGATAATATATGCATGAATATCATTAGCAGGTGAGAGATGCCCATCATTAAAATGCAGCTGTTGAACTTTTCGGGCTCTTTCCATTTGATTTCACAGGCTTTTCAGTAATTGGCTAGATCAAAAACGCATACATTGTATCAACTCCCAAAGACTCTTTATCTTAATCTTCAATGCTCTGCAGAGTACCTTAAACAATTATAATTGCTAAACCATAGATACCACATTGTATATATAGAAATACTTAGGTAGAACAAAAACAGTATTCAGTAGTCAGAATCACTTAAAAAGGATGAACATTTTCAGAAACATATTTCACTTTATTACGGATAATCTTTTATGCTTAGTTTGTTTTCACTTTTCAAGCAGCTTATCATCGCCAAGATTTTAAAATGTGGATTTAAAGACATCTCGGACAGCAGCAAGTATTGCCTTATTTTTCTTGTAAGAGGATTTTCCAGTAAGGTTATCAGACTGGAATTTACACTAGGAATCCTTGGTGCGTAAAAAAAACTTGTATCGCTCTTCCACATGGGTACTTTCAGAATAATGGAAGAGAACGGCTGCAACACTTTTATTTCACTCCATATAGGTTATTAACATTTTATCTCATTGCCATAAAATAGTAATTTTTCAAAGTGTTTATGACTTTTTTAGTCAACTATCCTGCTCCACCTAGTTTATAACCGCCTGCAAGCACTTCTTTGTGTCTTTTTTTCAGATTTTTTAGTCGGGTACCAACTCGCTTCTGTATGTGTCCAATACATTGACCCTTTTTTGTTTCTACGCCTTCACCATACGGTTTAGCGGCAATAATTGTGCTAAATAAACTGCTATCTCCACATCCAATAAAAGTTGCATACCGAAGATAATTTTTAGAGCCTCAGAGCGATGAAACATTTTTAACTCACCATTTGCTTCCATGGAGCCAGCCGATCCATGGTGTTGTTTGGCAATTATGGTATGCAATGCAAGAAAATTGAAATACTTGTAGGGATGTGAGACTTTTTTAAATCTTCATATTGAACATTATTTGCATGTTTTAGTTTCTGCCTGAAATTCTACATATTTTCCACTCTGTACTGAAACAACCGCAACAACACCATTATTTGAAACATAACCGCGCTTTTGCCACGAGCTTTCGAAACCGCACATAACATCTGCAGAAGTGTCACCGAAAGGAATTTGTTCGTTCGATGCATTTTTCGTACTATTATTGACTAAATACTGGTAAGCAATGTTTGTGAAATATTATTGTATGTACTTTTGACCATGAGTGGCTTCAAATTCATGACGCACAAAACTTTTCAATTGTAGTAAGTCCCTTTCCCATTTTACGAGACATGATAACAACACGAATGTTTATTTCAAATGGTTTGCGACCTGCACATTCTCTTATCAGCATTACTAACATCTTTTTTGTTACAATAAGTAGGAGATGAAAAAAATCAGTTTCCCATTGACATATCCTACAGGTAACCCAGAAACCAAGACTCAAGCTAAACTTGCTCTTGGAATCACATGTTAGCAACATAATTTCTACCCCAAAATTATTTGAAAATTTTAGAAGTTTTATTAAGTTTGATATTATTGGAAAGTTTATAATAAAGTTAAAGTCGTTATCAAAAATATCAGGAGTTTGACACTTATCAAGTTTTAACTTTTTTGATGAGGCAGAACGTTGCAGTTTTTTTGATGGGGGAAGACTCTCCCTGTTTTTTAAACCTATTTCCATGGAAAGCTCTCTTTCTTTTGCCATCATGAACCTTCTGTGATACTTGGTTTCTTCTGGACCCTTCTACACCAGTTTAAGGTACAATAGAATAATAAATTAGAAAGATTATAAGAAATTTATTGATTTTTATATTATCAAAGTGTGTGGCTCTGAGCATGTAATAAATAAATGCAAAGATACCATATAAAAATAACATGAAATTGTACTTTAAACAAGAAGCTGTAATGTCGTTTCAATCTCCCTTTTCCATAGATTCTAATGATGTGATTTTTAATGGGTAAACTCACATAACAACCAAATAAATTAATGGTTGCTAGGGACAATTTTAATGAAAGGCTAAATGCCAATGTCAATAAAATTCGTTTTTAACCTGGGTAAATACTTTTTTTGTTCAAACAAACTTGATATTCGATAATCTTTTTAAAAAACGATTTTAGATTAAAAAAAAATATAACCTGTGACGGAGAGATCTATTGTGACCAACAGCCCCAAATTTGACCTGATTAAAATCGCAATTGTAAATCTGCATTAAATTTGTGATCTTTTGATATATATGTCCACTCATCAAGATGAATAAGAAAATCCAAAAAAAAAAACAGGACTTTACCCATGAACTACAAAGAACGAAAAGGTTTACCAAAAAAATTACACAAATTTAATTTTTCGAAATAAAAGTTCAATTGTTGATTTTTTAAAATAAAAAATCGTGTTTTTACAAATGATAATAACAAGTAAAGCCTTTCCTATTAATCTTCAATTAAACCCTGTTTTTATTGCTATTTCTAAAAAAGAAGTTCCTAAAGCGCAACTAACCTACTTCCTGTTTTTTGAGCTCGATTTAAGTAGATTTTACATATTTTTAAGGGAAAAATAATAAAAAAGTCTTACTGGACGAAATAGTTTTTTTTTTGTTTCCTTTTTTTTTTTTTGTTATCAAAAGAAATTATCGATTTCATTCATCTTTAATTTTCTCAGAATAAAAACAGACTCGTTAATTCAATTAGTTAAAGTATATAAACAAAAATTTCACTTATTATATACAGTTTCGATGGTTTTTAAAATAGCGGAGGGAAAAAAATGAAAATTAAAAATTTATTAAATTTGGATAGAAATATTGTAAAAAATGGTATAGTTGAGAAAGCTAAATTATTTTTTATTCGCTTAAGTATTAAAAGTTTACGCTAAAACTGCAGTAAAGTAAATGGTTTTGTCGTGGCTCATGGTAATAGCTGCTTCTTTCGGCAAGCAAACAAAATAGTAAATAACTAAAATTTATTATGTTAACGTTTTTCTGTGATATTCTCTAAATCTCTTTGCTTAACATAGCTCGAATTTTGTAAGAATGTTTTGAAAACCTTAGAATTATATCTATCTTCAACTAAAATGTCACAATTTACAGGATTAAAAAAAATCGATTTGATAAAAATTGGTTTGAAAGACCAATAAAATCATCGCGGTTAGATATACTATCAAAAGAAAAATTTCGGTACATTAAAAAAATTTAGTAATAATGGAATTTTATAATAAAAGTTCGCTATAAAGCAATAAGATATTGTCAGTCATAATTTAAGAAAAATTCTGCGCCATTTAAAACCTTCAGTAAACGAATGTGTAAAAA